>JABJVR010048836.1:0-23382 GCA_025773905.1 Chitala chitala | reverse complement strand
ACGCCCCCCTACCCACCCTCCATTAAACGCCCCCCCCCCCCCCCCCCCCCCCCTTGGTCCACACACAAAACAACACAACAGCAATGTCTCATCCAAGGTGAGAAACTAGGATCATACAGTCCACTCTACCAGTCAATGTTTGAATCTCATTAACAAAAAGCAGCGTGCGTTTTATGAGTGTGTAGAGAGGGCAGCTAAATTGGCTAAGAATCGACCTGCCCCCCAGAGCACACTGCCCCCCGCAGCCCTGTCCAGTCCCCCCCCCACCTCTCAACCCTGTACAGCCCATATGCTGCCCCAGAAAGGCTTTTCCTGATGGGAGAGAGAGGAGCTCACATGGGCTGATCAGCTCGTTGCAGAGACGGTCACCAGCATCACGCTGACACAGAGCTGATTCGCCACGCCCGGCACTCCCGCGCTCTGCTGTCGGTCCGCTGCACACAGGCCAGGACCCTCCTGTCAGCCAGCGGTCACAGGCGGTTCTTACTGCCAACCCTTCCTCTGTCAGCCTTTCTCCTGCCTTTCGTGAGCTGTCCTCCGTAATCGGCTATCCCAGGACGGGACAATGCGACTGGGCAGAGTAGGGGTACACTCGCTTTACAGGACCAGGGCGCTGGCCCCAGTTCTGGCTTCCATCCTGATCTGCGTGTTTTTGTGCCGGGTAGCCAGGGGGGTCAGGGGGCCCCCTGGGCATCTAGAATCCCGACTGTCAGCGGCTCTGCTGTTGTCTCTGACAGACACGGACGACCGGGACAGGGCCAGCCAAAGCGTCACACCGGCCCCCACCTCAGAGCTTGATGATGACAACTCCCTCGGCTATACAGGTAGGACCTGTTTCGATATCCCCCTGCCCCGGTCCAGTCAGACTGAGGCCTGATGTTCTTTCTCTTTCTTCAAACTGGTCAACATATTCCAGGCCTCATCCATTCCTGTATCATCTCCTTAAAGCATCACCCTGTTCCTTAACACCGTTCCCACAAGGGGAAGAGATTCAGCTGGGATGTACTGGATGTATGCTGGTTAAGAGAGATAACTTTGTTAGCATGGTTACCTATGGCTGCAGCTGTTTCTTAGAGTTAAGATATGAAATTCCTGTTTTGGTGATTGACCAGATAGTGTGATGGCAGGTGTGATTAACACTTCAATATCCACAATAAATGTCGCTAAAAACCACAGTTTTTCAGTATCATGTACTAGCACAAATTGACAATAATCACTAGAATGGCTGAAATGTATATTTCCACTTTCATAGTTTGTTGTTTAACCTTTATAGTTGTTCAGTTTCTAAGCTGTTGAAGGCATGTGAAGTCAGTGAAACAGATAGCGTAGCAGCCATTCATGTCGACTGAAAGTATAAAATCTGTCGGTTCAGAATTTGGGACCGGCTGCGGTACCTGTAACACACTTGAACCGGTACCTGTAACACACCTGAACCGCTTCACCGCGTACCTGTGCTGGCGTGCAGCGGTGTCGGAACGGCAGTTACGAAACTAAAGCTATTGGTTCATGTCAGATATTACTCTGGCTCAGAGTGTGGTAGGTGGGCTGTATAGTAGTTCATGTGATCAGTTTACTTACTTATATGCAGTGGAGCATGTTGGCAGTACAGTCTGTTACAGCATCTGTGTGACTCTACAGTGAGTAGTTTTCCACATGCCACAAGCTAAACGGTCAGTTGCGCATATCATCTATATTTATTTGAATCCTTGTGTCATTTGCATGTCATTATGGAACTGTGGCCAATGTTCGGGGGTCCCCTTGGCTGGCGCCTGTCTGTAGCCCCTCCCTGCCCCCCCAGGAGACGCTGCTTGTCACTCATTAAGCCAAGAATAATGAGGCACAAGGAGAGAAGGTGGAGCTCAGATGGAGGAGTGGTCATGGGGTATGAGCAGAGAAAAAAGAGCTGTGTCGGGGGGGAGGCGAGGGGAAGCAGTGGCTGAGAAGAGAGGGTGAGGTTAAAGTAGGAGCAGGAAAGGTGATGCTGGGGTTGAAACACTTAATCTTAATCTGGACAGGTTCCTGCTATCAGGGAGTACTCAGTTATCTGGAGAGGGTCCTGCCATCAGGGAGTACTCAGTTATCTGGAGAGGGTCCTGCCATCAGGGAGTACTCAGTTATCTGGAGAGGGTCCTGCCATCAGGGAGTACTCAGTTAACTGGAGAGGGTCCTGCCATCAGGGAGTACTCAGTTATCTGGAGAGGTTCCTGCTATCAGGGAGTACTCAGTTGTCTAGACAGGTTCCTGCCATCAGGGAGTACTCAGTTGTCTAGAAAGGTTCCTGCCATCAGGGAGTACTCAGTTGTCTAGAAAGGTTCCTGCCATCAGGGAGTACTCAGTTGTCTACACAGTATCCTTTGTTTTTTCTTGTTTTTATCTTACTTATTGCTGTACCCCGAGAAAGCACAGAGCTGGCAGGCACTCTTTAGGCCTTGGTGTGAGCGTGTACAGCACTAATTCACCAAGGTGGTGACAGGGACTGCCGCATGAGCACTCTGGGTAAAGAAGAAGCTGGAAGTGCCCGCTGGCTGCTGTTTGGACCGCAGCATCCTTGAAGTGTCTGGTTGGTATTTCTGGGAGTGCATTGCTGGCAAAGTGTTCCAATTAAAACGAGTTTTATCAGGGTGAAAGAGGGGCCGCTTGGCCAACCGGCCTGACTGCAGCATTTCTGAAATCTGAATAACTGCTCCCAAAATCTGTCTTTAATCCCATAATTTAATTCCATGGGCCCAAACAGGAAGAGGATGCTGAATGCTTACTGCATCAGCAGGGAGGCTAACAAACATGATGCTTCACGCTGCTGGTTAAGGAACGAAGAGGACTGTGGCTAGCACTGCTGGTCTAACAGAATGGTCTCGTTACCCAGCCAGTACATCACGATTAGGGAGGCAGCGACATGTTTTGTTCAAATGAAAGGGTTTTGTGTGTGTGTGTGTGTGTGTGTTAAAACATAAGATAGAACAAAGCTCTACCCAGAAATTAAGAACACAAATGAGCAAGGCCCCCCCTCCACTGTGAACAGAGTTAAAAAATTTCACAGTTTAAAGCTGTATACTTACTCCTTGAGGGAAGTCTGGATGTTTAATTTACATCTCAGAGAAGCTGAATTATTTCCCTTGGCATCGTTATAAAAATATGATAAAGCCAATGCACACAAGGATTAACTGAGATTCTGAAACACGATATGATTTGTGAAAATTACAAGAAGGCGCAATGAGATTTACTAGTTACCTAATTTCAAGATGTACAGAGTTATATGGGGTAAGAGATAAAGAGAGAAAGCTTCTCTAAGGCATCGTAGATTTCTTTTTAGAAATGCGTCTGAGCCTTGAGTGAGCTTTTCAAAGAGAATTTCTTGCCAAAGAAAAATCTGAGAACACGAATCAAAGTGGCCGTGTCTGTGCACTCATCTTGTTCAGTTTTCTCTTCTTCTGCATAACCTGTCGAACAGAGAAACTCCTCAAACAGTATCTAGCCCTGTGGACCTCAGCATGAACAAAAAAAAATGTCGTATTGATATTCTCAGCAAGAGCTTTTTGTCAGTCAAACGCACAAGGAGAGTCCCAGCTCAATAACTTGTTTAGAAACAGTGACTCTTCAAGAAATAATTTCAGGTGAAGCACAGAAAGAAGCATAAAACTTAAACATGAAAAGAGCCAGAAGTAAAAACAGAGCACACTGACTTGCAGGACACGTTATTTAAAAACCACCCTGGACTTCCAAACGTTTTACTTCACACATAGTGGCCGTGTAAAAAGTGCACACAAAACATGGTAATAATATTTACACAATATTGAACACAAAGGCCTGTCTGGTTCTGCTGGTTGGCATGTGGTGTTTTGGATAGTCACAAGTGGGCATGGACCTTTGGTCATTATAAAAATGCTAATGAGAGCCCAGGCTGCTGGCATGGCTCCCTGTTCTGCAGGTGGCTCATTATCCAGAGGGATTGTGGGATTTCTGCATGCACCTTGAGATGGGGAAGAGCAGACGACCTCGGATGTGCCGTGCCCTGCCCTCCAGTTCTGTCCATAGGGGCTCTGTGTGAGGGTTCATTAAGGGGGCGGGGAGAGTCTGCGAACACACACACACACACACACACACACACACACACACACACACACACACATACACAGTGACTTGTATTCAAGGCCATGACAAAGCCTTCTCCCAGGCAGCAGTCAAACTCTGCAGATGGTTACCACTCTAGAAAGGGTCACCCCACCATCATCTTCATCTAATCCCACTCCTCTTCATCACCTGATCCCCTACATCAAGTCTTGCTGTCCAGGGGAAAACATCAGATCTGGGACTGGATGCTTCTGGCACAGGGGGCCAGCTGTGAGAAAAGGACAGAGGGAGGGATTAAGCCTAGGAAGGGGGTGTGTGAAAGACAGACAGGCGTCGATCCTGGGGGGAGGGATGAGGGTCACTCAGTTCTGTCTGGAGTGTGCCGTAGAGGGAATTGAATTGGTTTTACCATCATAATTATCGTGATTATCATGGAAGGAAGAAACACAGACTGGGTCTTGTGTTGCCAAACAGAGACCACTGCACCCCTCCCCACTCCATTCCCTTTCAGTTTGAAAAGGCAGCTTCTCCTGGGCAATCCTGCCGTTTCCTCCCTGAATTGGAAATGGCACTCACTTCCAGCCTTTGCCACGGGGGGGTGGGGGGTGGCAGCGTGGGCCTTTGTGTACAGCCTGCTTGTCCATATGGTGCCTTCAAGACTGTCAGGCTGCAGCAATGCTGACAGCACAATTGAAAGAGAAAGGCGTATAACATACAGGAGTAATCAGGCGCCCTGGGATGTAAACGCTTTGTTTCTCCCTCAGCCTCATTGCCATTGCCTGTCCACCGCTGCTGTCGAGTTAATGGAGGGGGTGGGGGGGGGGGGTTGACTTGTTTCCGTTCTTGTCACGCTCATATCTGTACGTTTGTTTCGGGTGCAGAGATGAGTGATGAGATCAGTTCTGGTCTCCTTCTTCAATGTTTCAGTGCAACTGCGACTGGCTTTAAAGTTTAATGACGGGATTTTAAAATTAGGAGTTTAGGGGCCTGGGGTTACAGAACACAGAGGAATTTGGAAACTGCTTTTAAACTGAATCCATGGGGGATGAAGACAACACAAAGTAAGGATGGTGGCACTCTTAGCTTGTTTCTTCTTTTAAAAGCCTGTGTTTGGGCCAGACGTAGTGGAGTGGTTGGCCGGTTCTCAGCCCTGATGCATTACGGGAGTTCGGAAAAGCACGCTCTCTCCCTGCCTACATAGCCTATCAGCATCAGAACAAAGGAGTTACTGAGCTGCTGGGAGGCCCGAAAGGCCTCCGCTAACCCGAAACACTTCCTCTGTGTCTAGTCAGATGTAAAAGGGTCGAGACAGGAGAAATTGGGTATCATTTTGGAAGAAAAAAACCCTATAAATACCAAAAAGACAATATCACCAACACAAGAAAGGTACTTCTCGTGAAAACGCCTGTCACTACAATGATGATAACATGATGATAATATTACATGGCCTGGCGTAACTCCTTCTGAGAGCTTTTTATCTTGTGTCTCTCATCCTGTCTGCCGTGGTAGTGGCAGAGCCCACTGTATCATGCATCCAGATGAAAGATATACCACCAACCTGAAATGGTGTTGGGATTTTCAGGTTTCAGCAGGCCAAGCGGACATTCTAACCTACAGCTACTCATCCTCTCAAATTGCTCTGCGGAAGAAACGCTAAACGACCTCCGCTGGAGCCATTACCGCTCCACGCTCTGCGCTTTTGTCCCGGTGTTTATCGAGCGTTGGCATGGCACCGCGTAAGCTGCCCCTCCAGCTGTCAGTCGGGAGCGCGGAGGTGCTGGCAAGGGCCCGGAATATTCTCCCATGGAAGAAGCATAGCCATTTAATCCACACCACAGCTGCACGTAGAAAGGGGTGGGGGGGTTTGGATCCAGAGACTATTTTTCACAATCCTTCACGACGTACATTTGTTTTGGCAGCTGATTACATTCGAGCAGTAGAGAGGGACTGGGGGAGGGGGGCGGAATTGTGTGGGGGGGGGCAAGGAAGAAGCAGACACAAAGACAGAAAATGCTCACTGCATGATGTGTCCTTTTTGAGTTATGAATCCCATGGGTGCATGGGGAGAGATTAGTCACTGTGATGTGCCTACAGCCTTTAAGTAGGCATGTAGCTGAGGTAGGTGTATGTGTGTGTGTGTGTGTGTGTGTGTGTGTGTGTGAGTGGGTGGGGGGTGTTGGGACCGATTTAACATGAAGCATCTCCAGGTTATAAACAAACATATTAATAATTATATTATAGTAGTTTTCTCCCCCCAAAAAATAATGGCGGATGAAAACTAAGGACGTATGATGTTTAACAGTGTTCCATTCCTGTCGTGTCTTTAACTTACGTGTCTTTGGGAACATCTGGATTGGACAAAGAGGCTAGAATGTTAGGATTATTACTTTTATGACTTTGCAGACTGTAGGTGTGTCTGTGACTCATCAAATGAATTAGCTACGCTAAGTAGTGTAGCTATCGGTGCTAGTTCTAAGAAGCGTTCTGTGTCATTATTCCTCCCTGGGTCCACTCCTAGTTGAACGCTTTGGGCCTGACAGAGCACAGCTGTGAGGAGCTGAATATGAGTGTGCATGGAGCTGGCTGATTGAGTGTTCGTGGTGGACACACATTACAGGGTTACAGCACCTCTAGTGGTCTCAGGGTGAACATCTTAAGCTTTTGTTCTGTGCTGCCCAGTCGCCCCAGATGGGTCACAGACACTAAGGGAGCACTGTGGTTCTGTGACAAGCATCACTTTGTGGTGACCGCTTCAGAGGCGCGGAGATGAAAATCTCTCATCACGTGAGCATCAGGTGACTTACCCGCATTCTTCCGTTGTTGTTCTCTTGGAATTCCAAGCAACATATGGTGTGTAAAAGGAAATGCAAGAAATACCATCCAAAACTCCATGTAGCTACCCCTACTGTGTCTGCTGACGAGACAGGGAGCTGTTAAACGGACCAGCAATCCAGGAACAGGGAAGGGTGCTGCTTCTGGTTCTGTTTGGAATGGTGGCATTTGTTGGACCATCTGTGAGAAGCACCTACCGCTGTGTTTGTTCTCCCATGCCTTTACAGCTGCATACAAGTGACATTTTAGAGCAATACGTTTCCTTATAGAAGCGGTACAAAGTTTTTAGTGTAACGTCAGTGTGTTCTTCCCAGAAGTACCTGAGTTATTCTAAATGTTCTCATTTCCTTTCAATTGTATACAATCATCTTTATTGTTGTTATACTGGATACGATTTCATTTTGCATGGAATCTCACTAATAACGGCTCAGGAAAAGAAAGGAAAGAAAAATATCTCTTTGTCGAGGTCACAAAAGCCACAAATGTAACAGGCCAAAGATGCACCAGGACTTTGCAGTGTCTTTCTCTTCCCCCCTGTTATTACTCACCCTTATATCTCTGTTAATATTGACAACCTGTGAGTTAACTTTTGAGCTTAATTGTTGTGCTGCGTTTTATTTAATTACTGTAACATAAACACGGATGCCCGTCAAGCCTGATGCTAATGTGACAACCTGAAAAACTTAGACAAAGCACTCGTTCAGCTCGTTTACTTCAAGACACATTCATTAGCAACCTTTCCAGTCAGTGAGCCAATTTAGGCAGCTTAGCATGAAAACACAGTTCCTGCTAGATCTACACCAGGAAGGAGGAGGGAGTGCCTGTGTATAACTTTCAGCAGGCTGCTGTGGCATGGGGTTAAAAGTGGGCGGGGCCAAACTTCCCCAGTGTGAGATTAGACCCTTATGTTTTTGTGTAATTGTGGAAAACACTATCAGCTTCTTGTAACAGATCGTTGTCCCTGTGAACACCAGGTCATACAGCCGTCATTAGTAAGACATATGGATGGTTTCATTGTGCTATGCTGCGCGTACACTTTGGTTATGAAGCTTTGAATCTGGGCTCTGTGCATTGGGCAGAGTTCCTCCTCTACACACCTTCCTGAATGGGATCTTGTTTGTAAACTGCTCCCCCCCCCCAGCAGAGTGAGGACGACCTTGGCAGACCGCGATCGCTCGCGGCAGATGCTAATGTGCTAATAGGCGAGAGCGGCAGCCTGCTAGTGGGGGTCAGGGACGTGAGGATGGGGGAGCGTGGGTGAGCGGAAACGCAATGTTGTGTTCCCACTATGTCTTGCTGCATTTTGTGCGACGTCTGTGTCAAACAATAACTTCCTGTCTCCCTCCTTTTCTTCTTTATCCATTTTCTTAATCTTCTCCTACCGGCATTAGGCATGAGGCCCGTCCTGTGAAAGATAAGACATGTGCAGATCGGTTTCAGTATCTCACACCCCCTCACCCACCCCGCAGGGATTCTTCCTGTCATTTCTGTCACATCTGAATCAGTTCTGCTGGACCTATAGTGACAAGTAAGAATGCTTTCAATCATACGTGTTAGATGCTTTGCACTAGTCCTGATTTTCACAAATCAGGCCCTTCCTGATTTCCTTTTATTACATTTCAAATAGACACTATTTAGCATTTTCTTCATGCAAGTCAAACGGTCCTGTGCCTGTCCGGTACATTAATAGTTCTGTGCTGATGAACAGGATCCCGGCTGGGCTTGAGTCCAGACAAGCGTTAATGAGGTTAAGCCCCGAGAAACAGAACTTTGAAGCAGAGTTAGCAGGATGGTCTGTTGAAGGAGGTCACGCTCATGGGAGCTGAGATGGTGGAGTTTTTGCACGGTGACCCAGATGGGTTTCAGCACAACACTTTATCTTTCAGGCGTCGGTCCTTAGTGGCGTTTGCTACATCTGGATTTTATTGCATTCAGGATGGCGGGTGGGTTGGCTGTCTGGAAGTGACACAGAACAGAAGGTCAAAGAAAACGTTCAAGCGACTTCGGTTAAACTGTAATATCGCAAATGACAGTAAACAGAACATTGTAGTATAAAAAGCACACCAGACCACTTAACTCTCGGCAACAGCTATTCTGATGTGAATATAATTGCATTAGATATTGTTGTCATCATGACGATGCTTGGTTGACCACATGTGATTGATGAACTGCTGAAGTCAATGGTTGAGGACCCCATGAAATTTCAGCGTTGAGACAAGAGGTGGGGGGATAAAGTAATGAAGGAATGAGGGTCGACGTACAGGCCTACTAACTCCAATGGAGAACAGGCTAGCGGTTTTGTAACTGAAAAAAGGCAATCTCAGTAACGAGGAACAGCCGAGTGCAGCTGGAGTCCGTACTGTGTGGGTTTTGAACAAAGATCTCAAGTCGCAAAGATCTCAAGTCGCTGGGCAAGTCACGATCTTTTCTTGTATTACATATATGTGGCCATCTTCTTTTGTCTAAGCTGTCAAATAAGAACTTTCTGGAATACATTGAGTACAGCAGAGGTGTGATGTGAGTATTTTCATATGAAATTAATGTATGAACCTTTGGATAAATAAAGTGGATCTTTGTTATTGGCAGTGGAAGGTTTGCTATTGACTAATTTGTCCATGTGTAATGAACCACATCGCTTGGAAATACTAATTTAAGTGGAAGTAAATCATCATGGTCTAAATACCCTTATGCTAACTTAAATTTATGAAGCCATTTTCGGAGATTAGGTTGTAAAATAATACTGCCATTGGTGATTTATGACGGATTCAGCCTTGAAGTCTAATGATCCACCTCAGCTGGGTGTACAGATTTGAACTCTTGCTCTTCATTTGCTGGCACATTCAGCCCTTCAAAGGGTGACTTCACCAGCACTTCAAAGTGCCCCAAGGCATCATGGGACACGGAGCTACCGCAAGCTCCATGGTTGACAGTCCACAAATGAACATGGGGTATGTGCCCGGCCCTCTAAGACTTCTACATTGCGTGGGCCATGATGAAAGGAATTTAACAAGAATGAGACCGAACAAACGACCTGCTGTCTTTTACAGGTTGTTTTTATGCATTGAGAAACGTGGCTTGGAAGATTCAGGAACAGCTGTAGACTGATAATTAAGTATTTTTACTTCTGAAGTGCAGGGTTTGTGGGTTATAATGAAGAAAGTCTTCCAAAGCGCATGAAGAAAGGAAATACCAGAATTGTTGTCCTTTTGAATGGTTCAAAATGATTTCACACACTTCAGCCACCACAAGATAATTTACCTCTATGTTAGAGCCCATCAGATTTTACTTTTGTAAAGTAGATTAAATTCTCCACACTTCGGGGGCTCATATATTGAGATATAAAGGACCTCAATATTCAGGGCTTTATTCAAAAAAACAACATTCTTGCATCCTTTTTCCATTGGTGGGAGAATGGAGGGGGGTACATTGCCTCTCTGCGGGGGGGAGCATCTTTTTGAGCAATCTTTTTGTTTTATGCTGTTTTTTGTTAGCTTGAGCTGTGTGACTGAAAGCCATTAAATAGCCTTAGTCAGGAGAAAGAAATGCAGTCCCCCCACCCCACAGGCCATGTCACCCCCACACCCCTGCACCTACAGTGGCTTTGGCATTGTGAGGGGTCTCTAGCTAAAAGGAGCGCCCAGCGGGTCGGCCCTGGGTTTCACCACGCTCCTTCTCACAGAGTCCTTCCGAAAGAGAAACAAAGTTCCAAAAAGGAGACACCGTCTCAGACTTTCTTTGAATTCTGACAAGAGAACCATCAGTGGGAAAAGTGTTGTGTGTGCAGCCAGACACGGGCGGGGGACGCTGTGGATCCGGAGCAGGGAGAGGACTCCGGTGTTTGTGTTGTCCATCGAGGTGTATGTGACCAGACGCCAGACAGGTGCTTGATGTGTCTTCTCTGTTGTTCCATATCAGGGTCAGTTGGAGAATTGTGTGTTATGCAGAGACTCTGTCATTATGTTGGAAATCCATGAGGAGATCAAGCAAGGTTCATGCCCCTGTCAGGCTTGCTACTTTGAGAGGCGACTTCCTAAAGTCCCCAAGAAAATAATGTTTTTTTATTAGTCTTTGCTTCCTGGACTGAATGAAACTGGAAAATAGAACACTGGAACTGGTTCCAGGGTTGTTCTAGTTCCTGAATAGGTGTGGTCACATGTAAAAATGGGGATCTGATAGCCAATCCAGATTAAGATAAGGGGGAAGTTCAGATCACGCTGGAGAAAAATGAAGTCCCACGTTACTGAGGTCCGAGTGTAGCACGCAGTCTGGGATTGCAGCCATCCAGGTCATGCTGATGGTGTGGGGATCTCCATACAGGACTTGGTATCCTGGCATTTAGGTTCACTGGTGTCAACACCAGTACAGGCCAGTACGAGGGGGTCGCATCTGGGGGTCACCTTGTGTCTTCTCTCTTGACGTCACTCCAGCAGCTGGAACCAGAAGTGGCATCAAAACCCACACAGTAAGAGGAAGCTCTGCACCGCGGTAGTACAACGCTGCGTTGGGGTGATCCATCCTTCAGGGTTACCGAGCCTTGTCCACACTGACAGTAAAGTGCATGGTGCATTTACGGCGCGTTAGAGGCATGGAGTGCCGGCTTGCCCCTCAGACAGACCTAACCAGCGGTGCAGGAATGGCTCCTTGGATAATGCTCATGTCTACATGTTCACGTGTCTGCTTGCTTGTTTACTTGCCTTCGACTTGACGATGCGGCGGCAGGGTGACAGGGCAGCTCAGCGGGGCCGTACCAACACCCCGCGGCCCCCGCTTCGGTACAAGGCCCCAGCTTTCTGCCTCCTGATCAGTGGCGCGAGTCACAGACACTTTGTTTTGCATCTGAGGGCACGTTGGACACATCAGTCAAGTTTCAGTTTGCTTCTGGGTATTATGCAGCTTTTCACTTGCTTTTGGTTAACGTTGGTGAAAGAACAGGGTCTGCCTGTACTTTACTTGAAATGCAACCGCCACTTTAGTGCAGTCAAGGTCAAAAGTTTGAAGTAAGCCTCTGACTTTCAGCAACGCCTGTGCAGATGTTTCAGTAGTTCACCACAATGCCTGCCCCACGTTCCTCTCATTTCATTTCATTGTGAAAGGCGTGTCTGCTCAAACCACATGCCTCTGGTTTGCTCAGAATGCTTACTGTTGTGTCTAGCAAAACAGAAAAGTATACGGTAAACCAGGGCCGAGGAAGACCATCAAGTATGTGCTTCTGTGGCCGGTCTGTGGCTCTGCTTTTCAGAGCAGCAACATGTTGGAAACACACAACTTCACTTGAAAACAATCTGGGATTTACAGTTTTTTGCCAGTTTGTTTAGCGTGTTAGTCATTCTCGCTTGCCGTTTTAGACACTTACAAGGCGGCACAAACGCCGGCTTTCTTGCTGTGTGAGTCTCGGTGCAGACGCACCCACTTCTACAAACAGGTTGCACTGCCCAGTTCGGACATATTTCTAAATAGCTGCTTACCCGTTCTTTGAAACGGTGCCTGTGTGAAAATCCCACGGGTTGCACAGCTGTTTTGTGTGTAACAAAACTACTGAAAATTCTGTGCACTTTGTACCAGTGGAGGACATTGTATTCTATGGTCAAGGATGGAGAGAGTTAGGGGAAGAGAGTTGTAGCAATGGGGGTGGGAGGAGATCTGGCAAGATGGAAAGGGTGAGAAAATGCAAACAGTACACTCAACACGGCTCTTTACAACTTCATGGTGACTACTACGTATTGCACCTTACAGTTGATTTGCTCATCAAAGCCAGAAGAATTTGAGACTCTGAATGAATCTCAAGCAGTAATGTAGAGGCAATGTGGCAGGGAGGAAGGCAGAACATAGACTACTGCTTTCACAGCCTCCTACACTAGAGGGTCGTGTCGACAGCTCCCCCGGGGTGGAGAACGTGTGAAGACTAGACTTCTGCAACATCGTGCCATAAAGACTTGAAAGATGTGCCTAATAAAATCTAGCCGATTTGTCTAATATCCACGATAAAAGCTTAAAATAACTTAATATACATAACATAAATGGTAATATTGATGGATGAACACCATTCACAGGCATGTGTGTCTGTTAAAATTAAGTATATAGAAGGGTAAGGCTGTGTTTGCGGTGTTCTCCTGCCCAGACTCACTGTTGCAGTTCAGAGATGCTACAATGAGAGTTCTGCCTGCAGTGAGTGAGTATGGTCATACCCGGCAAACACAAAACATTCAAATAATGTTAGCTGAACGTTTAGGGAACGTTAGGAAAGTTTAGCTAACGTTGTTTGAACGTTTTGTGTTTGCTGGGTATATGCCTCAGCAGAGGGAAGGCTGCAGGGATTGCTGGTTGCCTTTGGTTAGTCTTAAGCAGGTTGCTGGGTGACATTCTAGATAGTTATGGGTGTTAATGTGGTGACAGAAGGTATAATGATAGAACGAAACAAGAGGAACAGAGGAAGACTCTGTTCAGATTTTTAAAAATGTTCATGTTGGGTAAGATTCCAGAATTCTGCAAGGGCCTTTAAATATGTTGTAAATACGTCCACTCAGCTTCCAGTTTCAACTTGAGTGTAAATTAACTGGAAATTAATGTGTGCACAAAACATGTAGGCCAACTCTGGAGAAAAAAAAAAAAGAAAAAGTTTTAATGCAGGCCTTAGCCGTTAGCGTCGAGCAGCTGGCCGAGAGCTAGAGCAAGACTGCTCAATGTGAGGGACAAAAATCAAAGGGAAACTCTCCTGCAGATTTTTGTGAATAAAAAAAACAACAAAATTAACTGCAGAACGAAGAGCCGGCTGTGCTTTAAGGCTACATTAATTATCATCCTTCCACCAACGGCTAAAAGCAGTCTGAAAATAACAAAATTTTACTGTGGTTCAAACTAATTACAACATAAGTTAACAAAACGAAATTATTTGCAAGCTCGGAAAAAGCACCCCAGGGTCAGTAAAGAAACAAGAACGAAGCCAAACTCTTCCACGTGGTCTGTACATGGTAGCCGTGGGACATGAGCAAAGTTTGCGACGTACTCCATTTACTTCTTCAAAAGTAGTACTACAGAATCTTTTCTAAACATGACACAGATAGCTGAGGACAGCTGAGATGGAGAAGCCTTGAGTTAAATGTCTGTGCAATCTATATTAATGGAAAAAGCTTTACTTTGAGAGCGCCTTCATTTTAATTAATCGTGATGGCCGGCAGAGGGCGACCTTGTGTCGGGTAACACTAACCCAGCGAACACTTTGATGTGCTTTGGCAGAACTGCAGTAGCCAATTGCTGTACCTATTATTACAGATTTAGTTTAAGAATTTCAGTATCAATTCAGTTACATTTATATAGAATTATTATTATTAACAGAACCCGTAGTATTTTTCAAACACGCATATATACGTGATGCCTGTTCATTTTATCCGTGTATGCTTCAATGTTTTAAAGTAGTGGATCATACGCTGTATATACACTTTAACAATAACTATGCAGCTTGTATGAACAGTATACATGTCTTGCTGCATGACTATTAATCTGTAGGTGATATACAGGTCAGAGTAAGCATTACACTAAAAATCTTTATTTCCAGTTCAAAATAATGTTTTAATGCCACTTTGCAAAACATTCTTCCATAATCTGTATTAAAAGATGGTAAAAAGGGCATGGATATTTACCAATAGACTACTACACTACAGTTTGCTTGCATATTTAAAGATCGACCCGTCTCTGGTCATTGCACACGAAGCCTATCTCCTTAAAGTTTATTAAATATATCTTGTTACAGGTTCCACATTAAATCTACACAGCTACATACTGCTGGGTGAAAGGGGAACGCAAATACCTTAGAAATAGAAACGATTTAAGATGTTCTACAAATGGCAAGCAGGTGCGTGCTCCCGTCGTGAGCCGGTATACAGAAAAAGCGGTATACCGTTACATTAAGTGTGTGACGTCATATTGCCCCCGTTAGTAAACCTTATACTTTGCAAAGCAGATTAGGATCTTTGATCATGGGAAGGGGAAAACCCAGTCCCAGGCTAATCGCCTCTAAAGTGAATTTTAATTGACTGATTAAGATGGTATCTTGCCAAAGTAGATCTCGCGTGGGATTTGAAGGAAGTCCAGCTCAACCAGCCGCACAACTTTTGTTCGCTGATTTTTTTTTTTTTTTTTACACCAGGGTAGCATTATTCGATTATTACATTTAGTGTCACGTCGCTGCCAGTTCCGACGCGGCGACATATAGATGTTTCCGCTGCATACACAATTTCAGCCCAAAACATTCCCATGCTTTTAATAATCCACAACTCGATCAACGTTTAAAAATTTACAGGAATTTTGACTGAATAAAAATGCATTCATATTGTTTACCTAAAATGTATGAAATGCACATGGATTTTTGACTAATGAATATTGCGATTAAACAAACAAGTGCGGAGCATTTTAAATATGATTAAGGAGGAATGGAATTATATTACGTTTTGCATCAAGTTACAACAACATCAGTTTGAAGTCACATTTCGATTGCATGGTGTAGTGTAGGAATCCTGCCCACAAGAGGTTAAATCCCCTTTTTGGAAAAGTCCATTGTTTCCACTGGAGGGGGGAGTGGCTTCTACCATTCCCAGAGTCATTCAACTTGACTGAATGAAGTCCCGTTGTTCCCAGTCCCCCTGTCCGAGGTGCAGGGGTCCGCTTGTGTCCACAGCGGGATTCAGAAACTAAAGTAACTGTCGCGGATACAACTTCAATAAGCAAGGATCGTTTCATGGCTACTGAAACAGCAACAGAACTAGAATTTAAAGGGAAAGAAGAAGTGAGGTTGACACACTGCTGATGCACAGGGCTTGCAGGACAGCGTGCGTTTCCTCCTGATCCGGGCGACGAAATCCAGAAAAGTTCCCCACATCAGAAGAGAAGCGGCACAAAGTCAAAAGGTGCAGGAATTATGTGACTGCGGATTTTAAACGGATTTTCTGCAGTTCGCTTAAAATCCGCTTTGGACATATAGTTTAACAAACCCGGAGCGCTCTTGGAGGGGCATTTCTATGCGTTTCTTGTGCTTGGCTTGCCCGGGACCGTAGGGATGCACCGTTTCGCGTGAGAACGTTTCACTGAAGCGGCATGGCATGCTCAGGGAGATAGCAGGGCACCACGTTTAAACACAAAACTTGTATAACAAACAACCAGAAACTCAAATATCAAACAAAACAATTAGATGTCCATACCAAACAAAGGGAAATAAGAGAACTGCCGTTCTGTCTTTCAAGTGTTTTAATAAAGGCAAAAACGCAACAGTATTGCAGAATTGAGGCGACAACAAAACTGGATTACTGATCTTCACTTTTTGCATCTGGAACAAGCAAAAAAAAAAAGGTCCTGCTTCTGAAATAAGCGACCAACTAGAAGACTGGGCACTGGATTATGAAGGACCAGCCACCGACACTGCTATAATTATTAAAATTCTGTTTTATAATTATAATTATTCTGTAAAGCGCTTTGAGGCATGCTGTTGCGAAAGGCGCTATATAAAAATAAATTGAATTGAACTGAATTGAATTGAATTATTAGAGGATTGTACAAGTCTGATTCTCTGTCCCGAACTTTGGAATGATGTCCACAAGTTTTATGGGCTTTTTCCTTTTAGCTGGATTTCTTCATATTTGCTCAGGCAAGTATCCCATAGCTTTGATTTTAAATCACAGTATTGATTGAATATTGATCCATATATTTCATAACTATAACAACTTTGGTAACACTTGCAAAAAATTAAGTCCATACGCTTGTCTTGCGAAAGTCTGAGGCTTGTCAAGAACCATTTTTTTTTCATTCGGAATACCCAGAGAAACTAACTACAGAATACGAATATAACATTATGCTACCAAAGAAACTGACGTTCAGGATTTCTGTCAGCATTGTCTGAACCGACGAAATATTTAAGATTAATTTTATTTAGTGCTACAATATAGAGTGCGCGACTAAATTAGGTTTACTGTCTTAAATCAATAAACCCAATTTATTCTGTTGAGTTGAGTAATTAAAGCTGGCAATATGGAATCTGTTAATGCCTTTTGATGTTTACGGTGGCGGCTGCACCATCCGTCTCGTTTTGGGGCCTTAAAACTGTTTTTCTTGATCCGTTAAATGCGCGGAGGTGATGCAGGCGGTTTCCATGGAAAATGACATCTTTGGCAGCACGCGTAGCGAGGAACGAGCAGAACTTGTGCAATGATGCATCTTAAAAATGTAACTTTTTGCGCTTATTTATGTTTGCATTTTACTGCTGCCGCCGCTGCGAGGAGCAGACTAAACTTTACATTGATAAGATGTAATCGGAGTACTGCTTTACCGCAGCACCATTTCAGTAGGATCTTGGCACTGAGCGCGAGTGAAGGAAAGATTGTTTTCTAGCGATAAAAATTAAGCAACGTTGCAGACAACATCTTGCATCTAGAACCATTCTGACGTGGTCGCCGGAAGGTATGCATCCAAAATAACTGAGAAGTGCACACAGCGGAAAATAAATGTTTAATATGACGCAGACACTTCTAGGCTGAGTGAAAGCACGGTACCTTAGAGCACAGTTTAATGTAGCACATTAAAGAGCAGTGTGCGTAAAACGCTTAAAAAGTACTCCTTGAGAGTATCTCCTTAAGAGATGCGCGTTGCATCTGGCCCTCCGCGCCTTACTGGCCTTGATCTACCCAGGGTTTTTTTTCCCCGCTTGGATAATTACTAAGCACGGCGGTTTGCTGATTGATGAACCTAGAATTGAAATGCACCACGTAAACAGTTTAATTAGTAAGAACTGCAGTCGGACAGTACGTACCATCAGGGCATGTGGTACCGGCCCTCTTCGCGGGCGGGGTCGCCTGTCCATAGAGTCCAAATTCAGATCTTACTTCTACATTCTTCTGCGTTACTCCGCTGCCACCAGAGCGAAAGGCTTAAACAGGCCGCAGTGCAGAAACGCTGCGCTTTGTACGGGGGGGCACAAATTAAAGAGCCCTTATTGGGACATAGAAAACACCAGCTTTAACTTGAGCAAAAAGAACATAGATTAGGTCAAATGGCTTCATGAAACACAAACCATTTATTTTGTTTAATCAGTTTTCCTGTTAATTATGGAAATCTTGATGTCTGGAGCTGAAACACATTTCAGTTTGGGTTTTCCCAAAATTTTCCCCCCCCCCCCCCTTATCGACTTAGTGTAACACGTGATCATGTGACTTGAGTTGTGCCAGCTGACCAGGTGGTCAGCCGTAGTGGAGAGACAGCACAGACTGTGAGAACACACACACACACACACACACTCTACATTACAACACACACGGGCTGTGCGTTAGTGTCCCGGGAGTGGCGCTGTCATGTGCACAGGTGATGGTCGTTTCAGCCGGGGGGTTTCTGAGTCAAGACTCTTCCAGTACGCCTGCTGGACACACTGAGCTAATGGATGAAGGTTTACTGTGCGTGTCGTTTTAAACTCGCACGGGGTTTATCATGTATTCCTTGTGATTCTTTAGCCGGTGCTTTTTTTCAGAACCAATCTACACTATAATTTGTTTATAGGGTAATTTAACTTCACTGCAGTGAATCACCTGGAGGTTCTTGCTAATGAATTTACTGAAATATTATCCAGTTATTTCCAAGTTAAAAATGTCTTTATTTGGTTAATTTATATAAGGTTTTAAAATTTGTATTGCCCTGTCACATTGTGTTTGTTTACATCCTTAACTGTATGAGTTTGCTATGGTTTTGTACCTAGGTTTATAACATGCGTAGCTTTCATTTGGCTTCATTAGTCCAAGCTTGTAATTTAATGAGTACTCAGACGTGCTGCCAGAGATAGGGTCTTACGGAGCAGCTTATCCTGTCCTCCCAAGAAGCTCAGTTATCACACAAAGAAAGCGTGCATGACAGCCGGCTCATCTTAGACCTGTTCTGTGGCTATTTCCAGCCGCATGCTTTCGAGAATTCAAAATGAGGTTTAGGTTTCTTACTTGAAATTTTAATGCCAGCAGTGAGAAAAGAAATGGGTCCATAAGTTGTGACCATGATGCAGGAGGTTGTGAAAGTGGTACAAGGAGAAGCGGAGGTTCTTAGTACCCCAAAGTGGCCCTCCTGTTACCCCAGAGCCAGCAGTACAACAGCCAGGTTGCACTTGGTTGGCTTTCAAAAGGAGATCAGTGACAGAACTGTTGGGCAGGAGCTGGGTGTGGTTGTAAGTGAAATTGAGAAAAAATTTTCCACGGCAGCCCAGATGAGTGGGTATGGCTTACAATGGAGACCACCTGGTCCCCACCTCACCAATGAAGGACTTAAGGACTTGAGTTTCTGGGCCAGCTAGTGGGGTGTGAGGGAGTGGGGTGGCTCCTGAGCGGGTCAGAGATAAGTTTGATGGAGCAATGTATTTGTGTGAGCCTGGGAGAACAACGGCTACTGCAAGTCACCTCCATAATGCAGTCCAAGGGTCTGCCTGCAGTGGTCTGCACCAACATCATCACCTCACCTCTTAGCCACCATTTTTATCAAAAACAGCTTGCAGTATTACATGTAAACTGGTAGAGCACTTTTGTTACTTCTGTCGAGGTTCCACTGTAGTAGCAGCAAGCAGGCAGTTCCCAAACAGTAATCACATTACCAGCTTTAGTGAAACTTTGAGTCGTAATGTTTTGAAGTACAGAGCTGTAATGTTCTGTTAAGTGGAAGAGACTAGTATATCTGGAGTGTTTTTTTAGTAATAAACAGCTCTGAGAGGAATGAACTGCATACAACACCAGTGTTATAGAGTTTTAGAGTGTAATGTCATGATGTCTGTTTTAGAGTGTAATGTCATGTTTTTAAGGTCCTTTGTTCATGTTATTTGTCCATTTGATCATGTCTTCATTGGGAGATTCGGTTGTGTGGGCAAATAGGGGTGCAAAGTGGGTAGGCAACCGGGGGGGGCTCACCAGCTGTGGAACGCACTGCTGCGTACTTGAATGACGTGCTCCGATGGCTGTTGCCATTGATATGGGGAACGTCGGTTCATTCCCAGGACATTCCGGGCATTCCGAGGTCTGCTGCCCCTCCTCTCCCCCAGTACCCCTTACCTATTGTCCTCCTTTTCTCTGGGGAGTGGGCACCTTTTGTCGGGTAGAATAGCTATTGCCATGACAACTCGGGTTTGGATGGCGGCCCTCTGGTGGCGTCTCAGACCCGTCGGCTGTCCTCGAGCCATTCCCTATCGGCATGGCGACGTCCGTGAGTCGTAACATTCCTCGTTTAAAACGACGTGGCAAAAGGATCTGATGAGGTTCTGCAAGCAACGCATACATATAAGTCCCAGAATACGTGACCTCTGGAGCCAGCTGTGAAAATGACCATGGTTCTGTCTCCTCATAAATCAGTTTAGAAGATAACCATACCAGAAAGCACAGCTTTGAGAAAGCGTGTTGCGCTATCTCTGTGAAACAAGTACCTGTGCCTAGAATTAATGGCACGGAAAATTACTGTAAGGCTCAGCCTCAATATCAGCGTAGCTACCAGATTATGCGTTTTCATGAAATTTCATTTAGATGTAATTGATTTAATCCGTTTAATTGTATTAATCTGTTCTGGAATAATTTGCTTGTCGACATGAGTAAATAGCATTAGGCTGAATTTAATGGCCCCTTGTCACTGCATCCTGTGAATGGATGGTGAATTACCAATCTGGCGTGTTGAGTATGACTAATGTGCTGTGATAGGCCTATCTGGCTTGGCTTTTTGCTATCACTGTGTTTTATGTGACTTTTTCAGACCGTCTGAAAATAAAATTACGGAGGAAAAATCGTTCCCCCCTGTCTGGCACCCAATTAAGTCTGGAATCAAAAAGTTGGGACAGGGAATCGGCCCGTTAAATCCAATGTTTTTTTAATAGGCCACGCAGTCATGCAGCTGTGATGCGATAAAGGAGAAATCCGCAGCAGAGAGGACGGGATTAGAAGGTGGAGTGGATCCAAGGGTGTGATGCGTGTGTGTGTGTGTGCGATGGAAACCAAGGGAGGAAGATTGAACACCGCAGAGCCCCACACTGTGCTAAGCTTGTCTTGTATATCCCGTACTGTGTTTTAAGTCTTGTTTTAAATCCGGTTCACTAAATCTGGTTTTTCCTAATAAGGCATCTGGTTTCAGTTCTGGGAGAAGGACTTAATGCTGACTTTCTTACCAGAGACTGCGATCCACGGAACACCTGATCTGCCACCCTGTGAAGTCATGAAAATTGCCTCGTTCTCATTATAAATGTGGCGTCCTCCTCTGCCCTTAATCTGTCCATCTTGTTTGGGAGACTGTTTTACGCTCTACAAAGCCTGCTGCGTTTGGTGGTACAGACTCGACGGGACACGGGGGCAGTTGAGTGACTGCAGATGCCCTGCCTTAGCCGAAAAAATGAACGGCAACACTTTAGGAAGCTGCTCCCTGTTATTTACATTTATTCGCTTAGCAGACACTTTTGTCCAAAATGACTTACAAATGAGTAATAATCCACATACATCTTACAAACCAGGTCAGCTAACAGTAAGTGCTGTCCTACAGTCAGGAGTACACAAGATTCAGTTAAGCAACACAGAGTCCAAATCAACTAAAACGGGACAAAGTTAAATTAGCAATAACACAAGGGGTAAACAAACAGTATTTAAACATTGGAGCAATAAAGAAGCAGAGCTGATGAAGATGAGGTTCGAGTGCTGAGGTGCTCCCTGAAGCAACGAGTCGTCTTATGGCCTTATGGGATTGATGTGCCGTGGGATGCGCGTAGTGCACAGATCCTGTGGGGCAGAAAGGCCGTCCTGACACCGAGCCTCACTGCTGGGCCTTCAGCCTCAGTGTTTCGCTCATGGCTCAAAGCAAATCGGCTAAGATGCGCTCAGGGCGGCGCGGGTGCTGATGCGGTCTGACAGGCTGTCGGCGCAGCCAAAATTCTTTTGAGGCAAAGAAAATGCGCATCAGAAAGATGCTGAAATGAGACCCTGACTGGCTGCAGGATGTCGAGGTTCTGTTTCTGAGAAACAACACGTAAAATTGGGATAACTGCTAAATATTAACAGATACGGGTAGTACATGTAGGCTGATATACAGTATGTACCACTGAAATCGTTTTTGTTTGTTTCTGTTATCAGAGTAATATGTTGTACATGCATCGACTGGTGCATTTCAGGTGTGAAAAGTCAAATCTTATCTAACGCAGAGAGTTCATTTAGAATGACTTATTTTGTCTGTTGACCTAAGGCACTGCTTATGTTTGGGTGCTGAAGTCCAGGTACTGTGTGTATGAGAGAGTGCAAACAAGCAAGTGTGTGTGTGTGTGTGTGTGGGTGTGAGTGAAGTGGAGCTAGTTGGAGCCCTTGCTGGCCCTGTCAGTCAAGGAAACAGTGTCTCTTTAAACATGCCTGAGGAGGTGAAAGGTCAGGGGTTAGAGTTTGCTCTCAGGGTTTCTGCCACTTCATTCAGGGCTGAGTGGGTGGAAGGGGAAAGAGAGGAAAGCGTTGGAATGAATGGAGGTTTTTCATGGGAGCACTTTGTAAACAACTGCTACAGCTGTTAGAGACTGGAGGTGTGTAATCACGTGTGTCTGGTCATTGTCATATATGGGCACACACATGCACACACCTCTGACAGCACGATCACACTGACTGCGTCTGTCAGGCCTTTGTATACAGTCTGTCTGCGCTGGACTCAGCCAGCACTGGAGAGCTGTGGCACTGTGCACAGCATTAACAGGAATTTGTTTGTTTTGGAGGTCTTACTTTTCCCTTCATAAACATTCCTAGTGCATAAGTGTCGGGTGGAAAACAGATCCCAGTAGGTTTTGGGTAATTGGCATGGTAAATAAACCATGATGCTGTTTTCCTTCTAACTTATGAATATGTATGCCATTGAGAGGAGTTTATTTTTTTTCCCCCCAACCCCCCCCCCCCCCCCGGTCCATGCCTTTAAATGCATGTTTACTCAGCACTCTTGGTAAAGTCTCGCGCTCGCTGCTGAAAACTTTCGGACTTGTAGGCCATCGGAGCGCCTACGTCCCCGGGGGAAACGGGCTCCAGACACGTCAGCAAGTTAAAAACTAGCATGATCATCCCAGGACTGAGCATAAACTGAAAGTAAGGAGCGTTTGAGAGCTGCGACGCATGGTAGGAGGAGAAGAGAGGGGAGCTGGCAGTTTGTAGCCCTGAATAGACGCTTTTAATTGGATTTATTCTTGGAAACAAAGGGACAAGTGACCTCACACTGAGGTGGTACAAAGGAGTGAAATTTGCACTGGTTTCCTTGCTTGAGGGACTATGGGTTTGCGAGGTTGGATGGGAGTGTGTGTGAGTGTGTGTGTGTGTGTGTGTGTGTGTGTGTGTGAGTGTGTGTGAGTGTGAGTGTGTGTGAGTGTGTGTGAGTGAGTTTGTGTGTGTGTGTGTGTGAGTGTGTGTGAGTGTGTGTGTGTGTGTGTGTGTGTGTGAGTGTGTGTGTGTGTGTGTGTGTGTGTGTGTGTGTGTGTGTGTGTGTGTG
>JABJVR010048835.1:0-23382 GCA_025773905.1 Chitala chitala | reverse complement strand
GTGTGTGTGTGTGTGTGTGTGTGTGTGTGTGTGTGTGTGTGTGTGTGTGTGTGTGTGTGTGTGTGTGTGTGGGAAGGGCAGCGCCAATGAAGATATGCAAAGATTTTGAGCGGATGAGGCAGAATGAGGCTGGGCTGGATGATGAAAACGAGATGCAACATCTCCTCAGTGTTCAGATACCTGTCTGGAGGAAAGAAAAACATTCTAACGAAGTCTATGTCTTTCTTTTCATTTCTCACAGATTAAAACATTTTAAAAACTTTTACTACTTTAAAATATTCTAGAAGACACCGTTTGATTAAGGCAAAACATGCCATCATCTCTACAACATCTGTTCAACCTTATTTCACTTCCACTTCTCCTGAATTGTATAATATTAATTGTATTAAAGTCTGACTACTTTTTCAAGTGACACGTTGATGTCATATTTTGAAACCTGCTTTTACCTTGTATAGTTTCCTGCAGGGATCTGAAGATAATTGACACAACAAATACACAAAATTCAGATAAGAAATGCAGTGTTTCTCCATTGAAGAATATGTAGAGTTGAGGGATGTTGTTTGCACACATGGTGAAGCATAAATAAGGACGCCTTTGAGTTTCGGTTATGAATTAACATATGGTGACAGCCCTTGTGTGTGAGAGATGTAGCCATGTGAGCTTTTCTCCACCCTGAGCTCTTAATTGCTTTATCAAAGTAATTATTTCAAAAATAATTAATTTCACCTTATGGTTTGGGTGCCAGTCAGTTGACTATTAAAATGTGACCCACAATACACCCACTGGTCATTAAGAACCAAGGCTTGAGTATTCCTTAATTAACACCATGAAATATAAAATGTGGGAATATACTCCATGTGTTTAAATATTTTTAAAATAAAAATAAAATTACACAGACCAGAACAGACACAGAATTTCCACAACTGCATTTACCCAGCCTAGATTTTAGGTAGCACAACAGAATATTGTGCAAGTGTACTTTTTGTGCATTTAATGTGCATTAATTTTGCTTATTTCCCCCGCCAAGAAAGACTAGTCACAATAGCGTATATAAAACAGGTTTAATTTACAATAAACTGATAGCTGCACAAAACAATCTTTCAAATGTGTCTTTGGGCTTACTGTAGCACAGATGTTCATAGGATTTGATATAATCACCATCAGAACTGCAAAAAATTAAATACACACACATCTCACTGATTTATCCCTCTCACAATAAACACTTTGAGATAGCCAGTTCCTAGCATTACTCAGCAAAATCAATAATCCATTTACAGTTATTTGACAGATGGGTTTTACTGGCTTGAAATCAGAACAGACATGTGGGTCATCAGATTTCCATCCCACAAATATGCAAAACACTGCTGATGACATGGAATGTGCTTCTCCGGTATCCTTTTTTTCAGGACAGACCTGGTGTTAATGGACAGTTTCTGGACTGTGACAAAAGCAATGATGATAAGCCCAGAACAATAGAACACCAGACTGTGACCAAATGCTGCATAGGTTTTCAACATGGGGCGTTAAATCCACTGTTTCTCAGGGTATTTGAGAAAGCAGTATGCCGTTATTTTGTAACACTGTGCCTGTTTGACAACCATCTGCTGATATCAAAGTCTATTAAAAAAAAAAAAAGAATGTGCGACCGGTGTCAGTCAACATGTAGTGCACCACAAGGCCTCTAGGGGTGCTCTTTCCACCATCACAATAATATTAGCATGTTGTTGGTATCTAGCAAAAAGGAAAGATACATCCCTCTGCCCATTTGTCTGGTTACAGTAACTGCTTGCTTAATTACAATTGCAGTTATTTTGAACCAATATACAGTGCAGAACAAAGAACTCCCTGGATAAAATGATAAGCCACTGCAATGCTAGGTTCCGTATGAGCTTCAGATCAATACCTGAAGAAACTTTGCTGGAGGATGGTGGAATTACAATAATATGTGGGCTGTCTATGCAATTGATCTGAACAACTGTATTGCTTATCAGTTAAGATATCGTACAGATCTGCTCAGTCATTAAGAAAAGTAACTTGCCAAATGATTTAGTGCCTATAATGTTGTAAAGAGTAATTGTCCCTAAGAAACTTTCTCTGGCTTTCGTCTAAGGAATCGTATCTGTTGTACCCTCCTGCTTTCCCCACCTTTGTCTAAAAGGTGGTTAAATATAACTATTGTGTCACTGTGTTTCAGAAAATGCTTCACAAGCCATTGAATGATAATCCTCACATCTAGGTCACAGGTTTCAGTGCAGTGTAGTTTACAGTTACAAGGAAGCATTAATGTTTATGCTTATTCTATGTGTAATATGGACGTTGTAAATTAAATAAACATCAGAGCTAATCCCTGAATCCGATTTGCCTAGTAAGGCATCAATAAACAAAGTTCGGTACTTCGGCTTGACATTTTAGAAACTGGTCTGAAAGTACTAACAACCAGATTACAGCATTTAGTTTAGTCCTATAAAAAACACTGAAATATTCAAATTATTTCGGGAGCACAGCTCAAAAGCAGTGATTCTGGTATGACTGGGTGTCATGGTATTGTCATAAAACACAGATTTTAACAGACGTAATGTAACAAAAACATTTTTTTGCAGAAGTACCCAATCCTGTTCACGTGTTGAAAATGGCTTTGTTAAACTCGTTTACAACGAAGTAAGAATGTGACTGTTAATATGCATTCAAAGAAAGAGGAAGAAGAGGAACAAGAATATAATACAACAACCAATCACGGTGCTGCCCCTGCGTCGCCCTGTAACTCTGCTGGCCCAGCTTGCAGAAGACCAAGCAATGCAGGCTGGTTGACGTGGTGATGCGAGTACAGAAGGTCTGTTCCTTACATAACCATAAGGAAGCAGATGGTGGTGGGGCAGCCCGTAGGGCTCCGCAACTCAGGAGAGCTGCAGGCAGAGCCTTGGCACCTGCCAGGTCCAGGTGGTGCCCCACCCAGATGATGGTGCTGCAGACCTGACTGGAGGCAGGGTTCCCTCTGGAGCCGCCGATGTCATGTCTGGCACCACGCCCAGCAATGCGGAGGAAGACGTGTGTGTTTCTGCCACACCACTGCAGCAAGCCTGCAATGTGTCATGTGACTGGTAGAATGCAGCCAGACGTCATGTGTGCTGCCTAGTGTTATTATATTATTAAATCGATGAAGATGAACACTGAATGTGAAGCAAAACAGAAGTCACATAACTTAGCAAAAAGCACTGACCTGCTGAAAACCCAAAACTACTTATTCACAGGTTCAGTGGGTTTAGATCTGTGACTAATACGGAGTGCAAGGATTTTTAAAATGACAGCATGAGAAGACTTAGTAAATCCTTCTGAAATTTCTAAGCCTGGCCACATTTATCTCACAGACACTGAGGTCCAACAGATTGTCAGCTGCATGGTTGCTTTGGGAATCTTGCTGTCCTTCTCACAGTGATTCGGAAGACTCACTAGGTCCTAACAGCCTTGTCTTTGTAAGCCCCTCGTGCCCACAGTGATCTGGGGAGGTCACACCCAGACAGCTGTGTTGTAATCGAAGACTGGCGCTGCCTTCTCCACCGTCTCTATCTGTCCGCTGTCTGTGAGAACTCCCAACGTCGAGTTTTTTTCGTCTGGCAGCTGAGGGTTAGGCCTACTCTTTCCTGGCAGTCCTCCCACTCGAAACGGGAGGTAGAATGGTCCTTTAGGTTTCTCTAATTTCTTGGGCCTCTTGAAGAGCTCAGCTTCAGGCCCGTCCAGAGGCATCCACCCAGGTCTCTCCTGCAGCAACTTGTCCCTGTCTGGCCGCACACTTCGAAGGAACTTTTTGAATATATTGGCTGTCAGGGAGAACCTTCTACAGATTTCCTGGGAGCGACTGAGCCGCAAAGGATGGGCAGGTTCCTCTTTTTCTCCAAATGATGGTGGTGTTCCATTCTCCAGCTCAGGCAAATCCAGCCAGTTGCCCACCAGGTCGGCAAAAATGTTATCGCCCAGGACAAGGGGTTGCCGATTGCGACAGCGACTCATGAGCGACGAAGTCCAGTCGCTTGAGTCATCGCTGCACTCCTGCGAATAGTCACTGTCCAGGGAAGGGCCTTCACTTGAGAGACTGTGGAGTATGCGTGGAAGGTCTGCAATCTGCGTGGGAGGGTTTGAGTGTTTCAGTGACCCTGCTGGAGGAGGGTTGACACGGGGACCACAGTAATCCTCCTGGGGGGCACTATACCCTGAGATCCTTCTGGGATGGGCTCGTCTCTCTGTGCTGGAGGATGAGGAGGACGATGTATTCAAGCTGCTCCGGTGATGGGACATACTCTGCTCCTCTCGGCCAGATGTTCTCTTTTTTTTGAAGGGCCTCTCCACAGGACAGGGGTAGAAGATCGATGGCATGGCTTGGGATGCAGGTAGAGCTTGAGTGTGCTGCCCCGATATGTCCATCTGTCCCAATGCAGTCTGCACCTGCAGAAGCTTGAGTTCTTGCAGTGCCCCCATCATGGAGTTCATCTGTGCATGAAGCCCGTCGCCTGCCTCCTTCATGGAAAGCTACCGAGGTGGTGTGGGGAGGAACAGGGGGGAAGAGAAAATCCTGTTAGCACAACAGAAGGGAATACACCTTTCATCCTCTCAAACACTTGAACCCAAAGCCCTTCTGACCCTCTATCCTGCTACATGGCTCGCTCCTGACATCCAACTTAACATACTTTTACCATGTCCTGGTGGACCCGAAAATCAAGGTCCAGTCAGAATGAGGGAAAAGAACAAGTCTTTCGCCCTGATCTATATCCCAAGGGTTCAAAGTGAGGCTAAACGTGATGGCAAGAAACAGAGTACAAGACCATCAGCTTGGCCTACAAATTCACCAAAATATCCAACTGCTGCTTTTCCCTTTCAATATATCACATAGGCCAAATGTTCTGGCGGCGAGGGATTTCAGGCCCGAGCAAACATCAAATACAAATACGATTCAGTCCTCCTTTGAAACGTGATGTTTTTCTTGACTGCCAAGGGTGTGTCCTACATGCTTGGTCTCTTTGTGTCACGCCGCTCGCTGCTCTATTTTGGTCCTGCGGCCCGTATCGGGTGACAAAGGGCCCCCATATGGCAGCTGCAGGGTGGCTCCTTGTGGCTAAGGGATGATTTGGCCTCCCCTCCGTCCTGCTATGCCATGTGCTCCTTTGATGTGACGCAGGCCATTGCCCCGTGAGGGCAGGAGCTGCTAACACAGCAGAACGCTGGCGAATGCTGTGACCTCGGGCGCTGTGGTTTCTGAGGCCAGGCTTTCGCTGGGCTCTAATGAGCACGTGCGCACACTGTCATAAGCAGACACATGCAAGCGGATCCGTCAGTGCTGAGAAACAGACCGCCAGAACCATCTGCAGTAAACCAGCTGCAGTGTCAGCCCAGCATGTTTACATTAACATCGCTTGTTTACATCGCTTTTAATGTTAAAATAAGAAGCGAAACATAGCTATCTGTTTAAATGCCTCAATGTGCTATAATGTCATAGTTATCTGTTAAACATCTAGCATGTATATGTGCATATTTATTCTTACTCATTTTAATATGCTAATTGGCCAGTTTTTGTAACTATTTTGGCAACATTTATACTTGGTTATTGTATCCTCAATATAATGCAGTGATAAAATGTCTTTAATATCTCCAACAGTGCAGGATTACTTGCAATCTCAATAAAGTTACAAATTGTTCTGAAAAGAATATTTCTATTTAATTCTTGTATAGTTCTCTTCAGAGTAATGTACATATACAATACTGTCGAGAAGCTAACGACTCGTCCTCGCATACAGTATAACACTGCAAGGAAGCTGGTCATAATATCATGCACTAGCACAACATGCATGTCTTGGGCCTTAATTTAGTTCTATATACATAAATATAACAGGAGCAGCAATTTTTAACTGGGATGCGCAGTTAACACCTGAGAGTGTTTCTCATTTTCGAGTGCTTGTTCAACATGAACATAGCGTTTATCTGCCAAATTTAAGTTTCAGTTTCCATGCTACATAACACAGTATAAAGTGTAAGGCTAAGGAAGTGAATACTATTGCCTTACCTCGGTTAAGCCTAAGGGGTCTCTCCCCCGATCGTCTGCTCGCTCACCTTCCTCACGTACTGCCAGCCTGCGCTCTGTGAAACTGCCTGCCAACCAGGGACCCAGACGGTCCCTGGCCCCCAATTGGCTGTGTCTAGACTTTAATCCCAAACAGAGGGGCGTGTTCATTCGAGCAGACTTGATTGACAGCAAGAGAGTGGGAGGGAAGGGCAGGGCTCAGGGGCCATATGTTCCCATGGCTGAGCTGTGCCTGAGGTGGTGTCAATTGCAAGACCATTCATGAGCAGACGCTTTCTGAGGACTGGATATCACAGAGAGAAGTTAACTGTGTGGAGGGTGCACAGCACAGGGAAGAAGGCTGTGTGTGTGGTAATAATGTTGCCCTCAGAAAATCACTCAACTTGTAAATTGAAGAATATAGAATTTTAGTTTTTGGTGAAAACATCTGTTGAGAAACAATTTAAATATTCAATATATTTAAAACACTCAATTTCAAATACTTTTGCTAAATGAATTTTCCGTAAAGTACCACGTAGGTCATTTTGTAGCTCCACCTCATCACCGTCACTGCTCACCATGTGTAGTTTTTCCTTATCAAACTGAAATCAACTTGCAAAGTATTAACTAGCTATTGACTGCAACTCTCACATGGGTGACATCCACACAGAAAAATGGATTTATGTCAGTTTTTGCAGTTAGGTTAGCTTTAAAAAACATTTTAAAGCAAAGATCACAATGAGTAAAATTACTAATAACCATCATAACTGTGGTTTGGGAATGCATGCTGAACTGTGGATGCTACACCGCATGTTTTTTTTTTGTTCAGGGAACTATTCCATCCCCAACTTAAATGTTGGCAATTTTTCCTGGGGTATCGCTGCATCTAGTGCGGCATACAGTCAAAAATAAGAATCACAAATCAAGGTGTCCTTGGTGAAACATGAATTTGTCTTTTCTCTGTTATCTTGTACAGTCAGTTGCTTTCACTAATCTCATTGATATTTAGCCCTGTGACTTAACTTAAAAGTCTATATTTATTAAACGTGTTCTATTATATACCATATCATGTTCTACCGATGCATGTAGGCTGTTGGGATACGGGTTTATTGACTGAGAAATAAATACTTAAGGATCTGTCTTGCAAATCCAATGGCTTAAGACCGTATAAACTATGTGAGCCCAGACCCCCCAATATGGCCCGTGCTTAAACCTAGAAATTCCTTACATTTAACTCAGAAATTCCTACATTGAAATCTGAGCCTTGACTTATCCCCCAAGTTTAGTGACTTTTTAGACGCTGTTGCCATCTGAAGTAGGCAGCACCCATGTGATTAGTTTGGTAGGAATACCCAGCAGTAGGGGTGAGGGGAAACCAATTAAATACAATGTAACAAGCGTGTGTTACATCACATCCCCAACAATATGGCCGGTTCTCCTGTGATAATTACTGAGCCAGCAGTAATTACAGCTGTCAGGTTGTCACCATCCTTTGAAAATTCTTTGCGTTGCAAGCATGGCTGTCACCATTAGGAGTAATTAGACATCTTCAGAAACAGTGTCTTAATTACTATTTACATGGGCCCAGACACGTATCCCTAGGGGATTATAACTTGCACTGTTGTGGCGTGGCATTATGGGTAACTTGTCTGCATGCCCTTCAGAATGAGCACATGAATTATTAAAAACTGCTCCTCTTTTCTGTGCCAGGCAGGCAGTACAGAAGACCGAATTATCATTAAAGCCCCTCCTCTCCTGTTTGTTCTCTTCAGATACCCCTAAGAACAGAGCTGTTTACCATGCCATCTTTGCCTGCTGTTTTAATAACTCAAACACAGTGCAGAACTCAGCTGGCCCTTCTCTGTTCTCCATGTGATCCAGAATCACAGACAACAAAGCCCAAAACCTCAAGCCCAACATATGCCACTTCTGTTACCCCATTTGCATTACAGTTCAGGATTCTGGTCTCTTCTAGGTACATAGGTGTCCTCTGGCACTTTAACTATTGACGTTCTGCATGATGTTTTCTGGAAGCATACTTCGCATCTTCATGAAACATGACTAAACTTGGTCTCTCTTATCCCTTTCTCTGATGATTGCTGTCAGCTTCTGTAACTTCTCCTGGTTGAGAACTTAATGTCAGGCCTTTAGAAATATGACTAAATGATGCTAAGATCTCAGCTGAGGCAACGTAAGGGTTCAATGTCATTTTAAAGGCTTCTGATTGACTTTTCTCATCGCACTTAGAGCTGACAGCATTGCCTGATGCCCTGGAATGTCCCATCCATCCTGCAATCCTTCACCATATTAGTGGGAACTTGAAATAGATCTGCACACCCCCACCACAAACCACCCACAAACTGATCATACCCGTCCTGTGGTAACATCACAAATGCAGTGAAACAGTATTCCTATTTGCATCTGTTAGTGAATCAAGACTAAACACATTTGGTATGTAGTTGAGTCAATTAATTATGGCCCCACAAATCAAGGCTCTGAACTTCAAGCCAACACATTTTCATAAATGAAGTGAGTACTGAAGCAGCTTCTCACTCTTATTACCCTGCCGTATATTTATCCACTAAAGGCACACCAGTTAATTAGACATTTGGCCTCTTCGTCAACTTTGAAGTAGGTAACAAAATCAGCAGCAGTTCTGGAATTAATGTTGGCTAAGTAGTCATTTAAGGTCGTTGCACATAAAAGACATGTTTGTATATTTCTTTTATAAGGACGACTTAAGTAATCTGTGTATGTTGTCTTTGAAGATTCGCCTTTTGTGCCAGAGGCTATTCATCTTATTCAAATAAGGAGTAAACGAAAGGCACAGCTCTGACACGTTGAGTGTGATTAATCACTGATTGTGTGTGTGCGTGTGTGTGTGTGCATGTGTGGCGCTGTCCCATTGACAGTTTAACAGGATTACGTTCTAAGTGTATTTATTTAAGAGAGGAACGGGGGAGGAGTGTCGTATGCAAGTTGCCCTAAAAGAATTGAAGAACAAAGTCTAGGTTATCCCATCTCACGCTCAAAGAAAGAGGTGTGTTTTTAGAGCTGCTTTCATTAAAGATGTATTACTGGGTTAAAGAGGGGAGCATAACCTTGGTGCCAGAGAACGTGCCAGTGTGTCCCACCCTGTTTGTCAGTCTCGCCACACGGCTGGTCTGCCCATCTGGAGGTCAGCTGCTCTGTAACACGCCTCTATCACAATCAGCAATTTCCATGCCAGTCAAATAACGTTTGAAATTGGGGGAAAAAATGTGTCTGTTCTTACTGCAGCCAAGTAATATTCCAGTTTCCACATCAATAAACAACTGCTGTTAAAGCATCTGCTCTTCAATTGTGCTACACAACTTCACTACACTGCACAGATTACTGCAGATATTAAATCTTATCTTGGCAAGTGTTATGTCCAAGGTATGACTGATATGTTCAAGAGGCTGTTTGTATCTATCATGAAGTTATCCAGATATCTGACAGCATGTAGATGTTGAACAACATATCCTATTAATTGGTTTTCGTTTAGTTAACGAAATACGAGTAGAGATTGGCTTCTGAGTCAATAATTCACAAAAACATCTCTTCGACATTGTAAGAAACCCATGTTATATGGGTGAGGTGAACTAATAACATTCTGGTACAAGGTATCAGCAAGTACCAGTACATTTCTGGTGCTAAAAGTGACTCGTCTTGAAGTTAAACTTCCACTCGTTGACATATGAACATGCCCCACCTCCAACACAGTTAATAACATTTCACTCATTATTTCAGTTTCCAGAAGAACTCATACTTTTTTTATATTAAAACTGTTTCCACATTGGGTAAAATTTATCATATTTGCTTATAAACTGAACAAAGATGCAGCTAAAATTGAATTTAATAGTTTTAGAGTCAGGCTATAATGTGAAAGCATTTTGCTGTTCCATGTACGTCAAACCAAATTAGTTGATTTGAACAACATCCATCTGGTGGTAAAAAACTCTACTTTGCTGCATGTTTTTGTACCATGAGTGAATGAAGTTACCTGACTATTCTAAGGCTGTACCCAGGCATAACACCCCAAGAAACTGCTGTGCAATTCGACTTTTTAATGAAATATTTACATGATGGATGATATAAATTACTTTTATGCTTTTGTTGGTCTCTTAATTGCTCTTTGACAAGCAGTTGTTGAGAGAGTGCAATTATCAAAGCTAAAATGTACTTACCATATTTGGGACCTTGACAAAAACATGACCTGTAATACATGGCTTTCTCTGAGGTCTGCTTGTAACTGAAAAACTGCCTAAATGCACTTCTGGAGCAGTGACAGGAAGCTGAACAGGCATGACTTCTACTAAAGCACAAAGAAACCAATATCACAAAATGAGAGAGTGCTGGGATTCAGGAAGGTCATTTAAAACTCTAATCAAGCATATAACTTAATTACTGTTAATTTCCTGCTGTAGCTCGCTGTGTGATATCAGGTTAGACTTTACTTGCTAGTAAAGCGCACAGAAAAAAGTCCAGGATCCCCAAGCTCTTTTTCCACTCTCTTCCTGTGTGTGATTATGAGAGATGCTATAAAAACAATGACTCCATGCACTAGTGCCACAGCTGCAGCCGACACCAGCCAATTTTAGTAAAGGGGAAGGAAGGGTCGCCTGAAACATGAAACCACAGGAAAGGCGAACAGTGTTGGACCAAGGCAAAGCATGAATGGAGGTGAGGTGACCCTCCTGTAAGGGCCATGCTGACATCGTATGCGCTCACTCATGCGAGCAGACCGCCACGCTGACAGGCGCAAGCAGCTGAGCAGGGGTGAGCAACAGACACAGCGGAGCGTGAAAGTGAAAATGGCATCTCCATCAGCGAGTTCGCAGTTGGCAGCACAGCGCCGCACACATTCTGTAAGGCCACCGGGACTGAGAGAAAAAGTGGCCATTGCTCACCTGTCACCCAAAGCCAGCAGGAGAACTCCTGGCGGGTCACATGACCAAAGTGCCAAATTTCAGGAAGGTCAAAGGAAAAGATGACGCTGTCTGGCGTCTGGCCTGTCCCTTGCACATACCAGGTAAAAGCTGCCATTACTAAACAGCAATTCTATTTTGAACACACAACTTTTATGCACGCTTGGAAGCTAAGCTTGTTAGTCATGATATCGCCAAGACAAAGAGCTGTAAGAACATCTGAGAGATGGTGAGGATCGAAAGCATTCTGAGCACAGAAAAGCAATTTAGCTCAAGGCCAGCCATCTTCCCATGTGCCTCACTTGGGTGATGGATTTAACAAGCTTGACTAAGTGCTCATCTGGAACAGACGGAGCACACAGCTGCCCTCTGGGTGTACAGTGCTCTCACCTGGGCCCACACATGGCTGAGCACGTCACTGCAATGCCGAGGCCCGTCCGTTTCCTCTGCCGCTCCTTCCTGGTTCAGACCACCTTCTGCAGTCCCTGCCTTGGTGCCACAACAAAACTGACTCCCTCAGCTTTTGCCAACATGAGCACAATAATATGTGGCATCTCTGGCCATGGTGCATGAGGCGCCCTGACAGACTTGACTTCGTATGATAGGTGTGATGTATTTTGGGGAGGGAGTGTGGGTCCTTATTTTAAACAAACACCTGCTTTTAATCTATGCCTGTTCAATAAACAGTGATTATCTGTTTGCTTTGCTCTTTCTGTAAACTGTAACATGGACACTGTTAAAATCATCTATCTTTTCCAACATTTTAAGTCCACTTTATCTAAGCAGTGTGTTCTGTAGAGGATCTATCAGGGACGCAGCAGAAAAAGACTAATCGTTATTGTCACTTTCTCCATAGAACTGACACCTTTGCACCAAGACCTTGGACAAGACTGCAAGCAGTAAACAGGAATACTACAGTACTCTAAACTCAATATAAAATGATGAACTGCCATTCCTGATGTGCCCCCTCCTGGAATTCCCCAAGTGTTGAACAAACCTGAACTTTACACTGCCACTATGCTGAGGAAAAAAAAAACAGCACTTGTTTCAACAATCAAGTAAAAATTAGCCCTAACTGTGCCAAGAGCAATTTGTAATCACTGTTTTTGCTACTTCCTTCTGCAAGTCGCTAGGATAAATAACAGTGCTTTTAAAGACTTAATTTTCACTAAATAAACAACATCGATGGTATCAAGATATCTGTGGGCTTTTATATTCATCTTAAGATGTTAACAATTTCACGAACAAAATGCTGGCGGGGCAGGCAAAGAAAACATCCTGCCTACACAGAGTCCACATACTGTCTGGCAGACCTTCTGACTTTCACATTTTTATCATTGAGTCTATCAAATGAACACAATGCCTAATGTAAGTCCCATGCAATCCAAGCACCGCTGCTAGCGGTAGGTTTCTGGGCTGTGAACTGTCAATCTCCATCATTATGACATCACTGTACTGGGCAGCACACAGTGTTTTTACTCTATGGGACGTGTCTGATGCTGAGATGTTAGAAAGCATCCCTAAGCAACACTGTCTGACATCTGTGGTCGAAGGTTTCTGCCTGCCGTTGATATTAATGGAATCTTCTGTAGCCAGTACAGAGATGGAAAAAAAAAGAATAACCATGCAGGAAGTGTGTTTACATCAGACACTCCTAGTCTTGCCCATTAAACACTTAAGAGGATTAAAATGAAAATGTAATAATTCTCTGTTATGGCATGTTTGCTGTATTAGGAATTATCTGTTATTTTATTAATTCCTTGTTAGTCCCACAATGGGAAAATTTGTTCTCTGCATTTAACCCATCCTCTAGGGGGAGCAATGGGCAGCCATTTTTCAGCACCCAGGGAGCTAGTGGGGAGAGTCCTGCTGAATGACTGTCAGTTCTTGAATATATGCTGGCGCAATTTTTCAAATAATTAATTACAACGCCCAATGTATGTCATACGATAAATTAGGCATAAATCAAAGAATTTTCGTAATGAAAAGTTCTACCCCTAATGAATGCCTTTTATTTCAACCTACCGGGGGATTTACAGCAACACTGGATTTTCGCAGCAAAAACGAATGTGAACTTTTACAAAACCAGTCTGCGTCTGCGGGAAGGTGGTGGGGGTTGATCCACAGGGCATGGACCGATGTCATTTCTAATTAGCGGGTAACATGTAGGCATACCATATGTGTAAGACGTCTCGTCATTTCAGATAATGGTTGCGCTTTTCTGTCATTTAGTATTACAAAACAAACATTTAATATATTTGTATTTTGTTCCTGTTAGTCAATAAGATACTAAGAGGATTAAAGTAAATTCATGTTTTAAAAATACATAATCTTAGTCGCTAAAAACAAGGGTATGTATATTACATTCAGCTACTCCATCACTTGTACCTTATTCTTTTGAAACATTTGACTTTGCTATTAATTACTGTTTGTACAAGTTTGGCGCACTTCAGAATCCAGACTTTCACACTTTGAAACTGATCTCACAAAAATTAAAATTGACTCGCTGATGTGTTCCTCAGCAACGGCTTCGTTGCATATACTCACACTGCATAAAACGTGTTTCACAGACATTACCATGCTCCAAAAATTATTTAATCCTTTTGTCTCAAACAGAAGGCGATGTAACAGCAAATGCGCGATAACCGGAGAAATACACACTGCACCATCTACAACTGTAAACATTACGTACCAGTTCCTGCTTCAGACGCTTCAAGCAAGTATCCATATTTTTAAACTCAGATGCTGAAGAATGAGACTCCATTGTCATAATATTCCTCTCCGGCAGCTGCTTAGTTTTCCATTCTCTTCCTCCAGTGTATCAGTATTATTGAGCAACTTGAATCAAAATCTTTAAAAAGTAACATGTGTCCTGGAAACGCTGTCCGTGTAAAGCTGACTTTAATATAACATAAAAACTTTAAATTAAATCATATTAAAATAAAATTTACTTATCGATCCTAAACATGTTTATGACAAATCATTTTTAATGTGAATCAACTCTATTTAAAATGTTTACTTTTAAAATGTAAAAAACGCCATATATTAAAAATAGTCAATCACCCATCTGAGTTGTATCCCTTTTACTAAATCAACCGCGGACGCACAATGATTTTGAACGGAGCGCTTACAGTATGTGAACAGCGTCGTTCTGCCCCCATTCGGAGCCGGACAGTAGTACCCCATACAGCAAAAGCAAGCCTCTTTGTAATGGCCTTTTATTAAGTGTTTTCTGTATAAAACATGTAAGTACTCTTAAATCCATCCACACGATGTACAAATTACCTTCAAAGAACAACTTTTAAATGCGATGTGTACATAATTATTCCAGCATGAAGCCCCAATTAACATCGGCACACCAAAGAAATATTTTCGAGCATCAGTCAGCCGAAAGAACAGAACGTTATAAATTAGTTTCAGATGCTTTTCTGCAAAGATAAACTAATTTGACTTTATTACTAGTCAACAGTGATTTCTGTTAAAAATCGCTTATTGGCGGTTTAGATCTAGGCGCACTCGAGATTAAATCAGCAATATCAATTGTCCAAAAAAAAAAAAAAAATCTGAAATGAAGCAGAAATTTACACTAACTTTTAACCGTATTATAAATTAATTTTAGAAATATTTTTTAAATCCACCTTTGCATAAACTTGTACTTCTATAGTGCAACAATAAATTAACATGACTTTTATAATACTCAGCTGTTGTTTTCTCTAGAAACTACAAAATAAAATAAAATAAAAAATAGACATAAAAGCCTCATCACCAAGTCCTCAAACAAATGCATTCAAAGTCTAACAGGTAGTACCATATGCCGCTTTTAATCGTAGTGTTACTCTCCACAGTCTCTGTATGTCCTCGCGGCTCTACAATGCTCAGAACTTCCTGTGCGAACACTGGGCTCTGTACCCAGACCAGTGCAGTGAGCGAGGAAACACCTGGCCTGAAGACCTCCATGGTATAACCTCTACGTGTCCTGCTTCATAAAAGGAAGTGAAAACCTCCAGCTGCCCCATCCTGTACATGGCAGTGGTCTCAAGTCACCCCTACTTTTTAGTCACTCTGTGTTTTAGACCAAAAATTAACACGTCCCAGGGACCACCATTCTTTCCACTATGCTATAGTACTTGCTGGTGCTAGTGAGTCTCCAGATCAGCTAATTAAATAACTGCCTTGAGGGATTTCTGTCAACCCCCCCCCCTCCGTCATACCTGAGGCAGACAGGTGACTATCGTTAAATGACTTTATTCTGTGCATCACCAAACAAGACTAAAAAAAGGTACTGACTGTGAAAAGGGTGCAAAATACTGACAAACTGTCTCTGGCCATTGCATATGCTAGCTTAATCCCATCTGTACCAAAATGGGACCGTAACACACAAAATTAATGAATTCATAGCGCAGGTAGTCGCCTTCGGGGAGCTGCGCTGCAAAACCCGTTATTAACAAAGTTTAAGGTATGATGTTGGAAAACAATATGTTATAAGACTACTGAAAGACTCTACCATGAAAACCTGTTCAATCGTGCCATCTTATGTCTCTTCACAGTGCATTTTAATTATCTTTCAAAGTTCACCAGCGGATCATTAGATATAAACTGAGCGAGGGAAAATGAACGTTTACGTGGCACATTATAAAAGCATTGGATATTCACATGCACAATACAAAGGAGACGAGGGATTAGAGATTGTTTAAATGTCATCATGGTGGCTGATATAATTAAAAGCAGGTTTTAAAATAAACCAGGTTATGGTGACCGTACCGCTAAGACCTTTGTAAAGTCATGTTTAAGCAGAGACGAAGCTCGGACACTGCAAACAATTGTGCAATACAAACAAAAACGTAAGAAACAAAAAATTGTTAATAGAATAGAATAGAAACAAATATACTAGAATAACAAATAAAAGGCGCGAACTGTCCTGTAATAAGGGTAATGCATGTAATACACAGAAGTATAAACTAATCCTACCTTACGTGATGTTAGGTTTCTTGTGTGTCTAGACGAAGCCAGTACGTGAGATGGGATCCCCCGAGCGCTGGAAGTGCGTCTTGAGATCAGCGGGTTAATCTTCTTGCCAAGTGCAGTCGTGGGCAGTGACTGCTCGGGTTCAAGTCTCGGCGCCTCCCTCCCCCTTATTCGTGTCATGTGTGAGATGCCTTTGAACTACCATTAATATCCAGAAACGCAAACTTGTCACGTCTGTAGATGGCCTGGCTCCTTCACGAGCAAAGTTTAATTTTAACTGAGTAATTAATGATATTATTTAACAACTTACTGTTATCCTGAACAAATGAAGCATTTTCTTTCCATGCTGCCTATTACCAAACAGCTCAGCAGAACACTTTAATTGAAAATGATGTACAGTGCAGAACTGTCCCCTTTTGATATTGTTCTGGTATTTTTCTAGTGTTTCTGAAATTCTTGCTCATTTGTTTGTATGTATTTGTGTATATAATTTTAAGGTCTTAAATTCCAAAATACGACGTTTATGCCACTTTTTCTTGAAAACGTAGTTGAAACCCCTTTTTGTAGCTTTTCTGTTTTCAGTAAATACCGCTTGATTACGTGGGGAGTTATGGAATAAAATACAATGACTAAATACGTCAATTTTTTTCTTTTTGTTGCCAAAACGGTTACGTTCTTCCCGCATGTGGCATATGCAGTTTCCCCAAAGGAGAAAAAAGCATGGTAGATAAATGTTATAATGGGTCACTTCTTGCATATTTAACTATTTATATACTATTTAACTATTTTTTTCTCTAGCAAAATGAGTAAACTGACATCAAAGAATACTTCGAATATTTTTGTTAAGATATAATTACGGTACAACTAAATGCAAACCACAAACTTTAAGCAAGCACGATTCAACACACAAACGATCGACTGTCACGCACCTAAAAATACAGACGTTTACATGTCGCCATCTAACGATTATATTCTGCAATATAAACCACCACAGAACTCTCGGTGATCCGTCTGAGCTCATCTCAGAGAGACCATACGGTCAAAAATAAATTCGTAATGTTAGTATAATCGTTAGGTGTAATTTCAGTTGTTACTAGGGAATCATCTATAGAGTAAGAATACGATTTTACCAAGTTTTTACTTGTGCAGTTAGCATTTAAACTTTGTAGTCCCTGGATCCAATTGACCATGTATTTGTGCAGATCACTACATGCAAGAGCTGCAAACAGAATTTTGGTAGAAGAGCTCTGAATTGTTAAAGGACTGTGAAAGTTGCTAATTTACATTAAAATGGAGAGAGTAATTACAGAGAGACTGAGATTTTACCATGGCCAGGCAGAGGCCAAGATACTGAACTGGATATGCACCCAATAAAATGCAATAGTAAAAATGTAACAGAAAATATGCTTTTAATACAAAAACAAAACAAAAACAAAAAATCCAAAACATCACTGAAACATTACTTTTCACTCCACATGTCAACCAAAACCATTTATAGGCAAATCTTGGATAAAATGAACCATCACATCAGCTCAACACCATGTAAGACTTTCAGTATTTAACAAACCTGACTGCACTTGTGGCAGAACCATCTCTTACCAAAGAACTGGTAATTACTCATCTCAGAGTAATTCTGGGGAGTGCAAGCAGATATAATGACTTCTGCCCCAGAACTGTATACAGTGCTCTTTCAAACAATAGCATGTCCATCTACAGTCCAGTCTTCATTTTGCTGTTTTAAAAGTCCTTTTGCTGATCTGTAATGAAAAAGACAAACACATGACACACACAGCTTTTACACCTTACACAGTTAGATCCCCCCTTAATGAGTACATAGCACAAGCAGAGCCACAGCCAGTGGTCAGGCCCGGCCCGCCGTCGGAACTGGCCCAGCCCAGTGTCAGACTCACCGCTCTTTCTCAGGAGCTCCCCCCTGCGACTATGTTCCATCTCTTCCACAAACTGGTCAAACAACTTCACATACTTTGCTAAACTTGTCCTTTTGTAGTCTGTGAAAGCCACAGTGGAGACACATTAAAGCTTTGCTAAACCAAAACCCAAACTTCAGAAAACTAATACAGCAACATTACCGTACAACAAAGTTTGCTTTTAATAAAAGATTTGTAACTTTTATAGATCTGAAGACCGAGACTGTCGGCATTTTCAACAGTCAATTTTAACAGTTTATAAGGCCACTGCTGACATCTGCCAATTTGTACTTCAGCCTGTTGGTGCCTCTAAATTGCCTGGCTTGGTGGCTCAATGGGTAAAACGTTAGTCTGGGCTGAGGAAGTCTCCCAGTTCGAATTCAAGCCCAGCCGGGTGTGTCCTTGAGCAAAGTATTTAAACTTCCTGGGTGCCACATGTGGTTGGCTGACCACCACTCCCCCTCATCCCACCCATGCTGCGTTCTAGAACAGAACCCATATCCATTAATAGCAGCTCTACAGCTGAATTAAGTACACAGGTATTATATACAGGAGGGAAAAAAAATGTACATATTTTCACTGGCACGTGCCAGGGTAAAGTGGCTGCCTCAGAACAGGACGTCATGAAGCAAAACCCAACGGAGCGTCCACATGGTCACATGACACATAGCTTACTCACCTCTGGCCTTGCGCTGCTCACCTTCCTTCTCAACTCCCTTTGCCTTGGTCTCCTCCTCCTCCTCGTCCTCCACCATTCTTGGCCGGTCCAGCTCCTCACAGATCATACTGGAAGGACAATATGAGAATGTGCTCAGAGCAATGGAATGTTCATTTAAAATGGAAACCAGTGGCTACCCGTGCCTTACTGTGTTCAGGCTAAGTGACAGTAAAACATTTGTTACACCCACAGTGCTTTCCCCATATGTGTCCATATGCATGTGTTGTTTTGTCAGATACAATCCAACACACATTTCTATGGCTAGCTAAACGACTTGCCTTATAGTGGGAACATCAAAAGGATTGAATTTATCCAGGGTCTTCAGGTCAATGGGCACTGAGATTCGTCCTGCTCAGAACAGTTATTCTTGATTAAAATGTTTTTGAATGCATCATAATTTATGCACGTAAAATAAGAAAATTCTCAATGTCTATATTTCCAGCATTTAAAAACTGCTTTAAAAACCTTGCAATTTAACCATAATCTAAGATAAAGCGATGATTTCATTAAATGTTTCAACTAAAATTAGCTAAGAGGTTAGGAGCTAAACAGGTATGCCTTTACCTGTTTTGGGGTGAACACTGAAGGGACTCTTCAGCAGGTGGTTAACGCCCTTACTGACGTTCACATCCAGCCGAGGATAGCAGTACTGAACCATGATCTCCTTGTCCGCGTAATAGCCTTTCTTGGCATTCATCTGGTACAGTAAACCACAAGGACTTTATAAAGCACAAATACGACTATAGCAAAAACCAGATTTATCTCCTTCAGACCAGCTACATCACTTTAACAGGTACACGTGTCACCTCACCAGCTTCTGGTTCACAATGGCTGTCAGCTTCTCCCATCGCTTTAGAGGATTCTTCTCAGCTTGGAACTGAGCAACCACATCCTTTCGAACTTGTGAAAATACGTTAAGGATGGCGTCTTGTTTATCACCAGGAAGAAACTATGATGAAGTAAGACAAATTGAGACTTCAAGATAATCTAGACTTGTAATAACCATCCTGATGTTCATTCAAGACCACAGATTGGAGGACCAAAGACCAACTTTGTGCCAGGGTGCCTGTGCCACCCCTACAATGTCCTGTTCTCTTTAGAGTGACAGTGCTGCTGCATAACTGTCTTGTTAAAGCTTTAAGATAACTCTACAGAAATTTCTGTCTGTTTGAACAGGGCCACATTTAAACGCTATTACCATCAACGTCACACACAGCACACTTATCTTACATGATGAGATTCAACTGGGTCTATCAGATTTACACACTAGTATGTTTGCAGTGTTCCCCCACATAAGGAAATAGCACAGTGTGTGTGCAAGTCAGACACAGGCAGAGTCTTGGTAGCTGCTGTAATATAGGATATCATCGGGCATAAGTGCCAAAACTTTGTCTGCAGACTCCTTGCTGCCCAGGATGTCCTGTTCGACAAGCGCATACTGGGTGAAATATTCCCCAATGACTGCCAGTGACTCTCTGTGGAACGATTCAAAAGAGGGCATCAGAGTTTCACAGTACATCAGAGTGCTAACAACTATCCGTGGCAGAAAAGGCGTTCCTCACCTGATGAAGGGATGAAGTGGATGTACGAGGTGCACCTTCTTCACTGTCTCCTCACCACCCTGGAAAATGTGAGAAACAGAAAGTTGCTTGATGGCCAAAAACAAACTCTGAAACCTGCAGTTGCAAAGCCATACTGCCTGTGATCTTTTCATGAACAAAAATGACTATACATGCATACATCCATATTCTAATCAAATGCTGACTGCACATTGCTGCCTGTCCTCTGTACTTTTAAAGGAACATACGTTTCAAGGGTTAAAAAAAGTACATAAATATTCTATAAGGACACAAACTATAAGAGCATATAAAACCCACTGCCCAGTTCTTACAAAGCAAAAAGGACATCTTAAAAATAGCACCAAAAGCCAGCAAATGACATTGAAGGTGAGGAACAAATGACACATGTAACCTCACCCCTTTACCTTGATTAGGCTGAGGTACTCCGCCACGGCAGAGCGTGCTGCCACAGACAGCTTCCTGGCAGTGTCATCACACACCCAGCAGTGCACCCCTCGCCTGCCAGAGTACACCCACAACAGGTGCCGAAAACCAAAATCCTCTGGGCACAAGACAAAATGCATTCCAAATACATTACAGAAATTCAGCTAGTGTCTGTCTGTGAATCTGTTTACTTCATGGAACACAGCACCTCCCAACAATACAGTGTCAACAGTATTTTTTATGTGTTGAAGGAAATGAGGGAAGCACAATGTAATGATACTTGAATGGCAATTTAGACAAGAGACAGCTATGGGTTTTCTATATTACCTCTCAGTGCCCTGTCCAGGATACGAATGGCAATGGTCATCAGAGTCCAGCATTTGGAACAAATGTCTGCCGCACTGTGGAGAGCAGAAGAAGAACCATGTAGCCAGTTTCCTCCTACATAATTTAGGAAACTGCCTATGAAGTTGGGCGCACGGCATGGAGAGGAGCATCACCTGCAGCAGCGTCTGACATCGTCATAATCCGTCATGTCAATATCAAACACGAGCTCTTTCTCCAGCGCTTGGAAGGTGCCAGACTTCACAGTATTGTGCTGATTTGGCTGCAAGTGACAGAAGCACAACATTTACATGCAACTAGTACCTCTCCCGCACACCAAGAAGTTAAGTTATGTTACATTACACGTGGGCGTTTAGAGACATTGCAAGGTAATTAATTCGCGAGACAATTGTTAAACCGGACAAAGACATGCTGGAACGGCAAACGGAAACTTTACTGACCCTGTGACTGTAAACAGCGCCAATGTCCAGTTTGTACGGGTTCATTTTCTGAATCTCCTTCTCCAGTTCGCTTTGACTGCTGAAGGACTGGTACCGAATGTAAATGTCATCTTTCAGCGTGAAGGAAAACTCCCTGTTTTGAAAGTAGTTCTTTGTCACTGTGCGGAGAATGAATGAATGAATGAATGAATGAACGAACGAATAAACAAAAAAAATTGTCTTACTGTTAATGTCACGTTCCTAAAAGCAACACCACTGTAGCAACAGCCTCATGGTTTATCAACCAAAATAAGAAGCTAACAGTTAAAACGTAAACGATAGGCAGCAGAGCAAGCATCTCTATTTTCAAGTTTCACAAACATTTTACACTAGGATATAAAATACCCTACAAAGCTCAAGTTTCCAGTAATGGATCTGAAGTCATAAAGATAATCTGAAAAGCATCCTGTGTGAAGATACAAGAATCACGCTCCTGTAACATTTCACCTCCTTGTTTTAGGTAATTGCCTGATGTCTCAGACGGGACCAAATCCATACTCCTCCATACTCATTCATATTCCATACTCACCTCCCCCGTAGTTCAGCCATCGGTAGTACTGTGAAAAAGGGAACAATCGCCGGTAATACAAGGGCAGAAGGTCCGGCAGGCTTGCGGGATCGTAATCAAGCACTGGCATGTTTGTTTTTGAAGCACGTCTACTGTCACCTAAACTAAGTCCACGGACTGCTCTGGTTGTGTAATAATAAGAGTTTCAAACATGAAAGACAACTTACGATAAAAGAAAATAAAATAGATGTCACAAACCTAAAACAACAACAACTGAACTGGAGGACTGAATAAACGCAACTAAACAGCGCGGGAAAACTGAACGCAAACAGGAAACAGCGGAGGCTGCTGGGAAATGTAGTTACTATGATCTACTTAAACGAACAGAGCGATACAGTCTGTCATCTAGATCAGCAGTCTCCAACCTTTTTTGCACCACGGACTGGTTTCACGTAAGAAAATTTTCCACGGACTATTATATATAAGCTATTATAATTAAGCATGATAAATACAACTCACCATAACGCAGAGTCAGTGGGAGCAACCGTAACCCTAACCCTGCAGATGCCGATAGTCAATAAAATGGAAAAAAAACAAAAACAAAAACAAAAAAAAATTGTCTTGAACTTGCTCCAGAACGGAATTGTCTGTACATCAAATGATCTTGAAGTATTCACATATCACTTATGTACGTGAAATTTTTAATTTAAATTAAATTTATCAAACAATTTCTGATGATGATAGTTTTTCACCGTTTTCAAGACTTTAATTTTTACATAGTTACCAGAACTTTATCAACAGAATCCTCCTTTCAGTCTCATTGGGGGGCGTTCTAGCCTAGCGTGAAGAACAATATTTGAACTCAGCTTGGCTGCAGGAACTGCATGAAGGATGGTGAAAGACCTGAATACTATACTGCCATAACAGCTCTGCTTAGTACTTGTGTAGGGTTTACTCCCCAGTCTTGTCTTGGACTTTTCCAAGGCAGAAGTGAGGTCATGAGGCCATTTACCCATAGTGCAGGAAAAGAGTTGCCCTTGCCATGATTCAAACCCAGGTTGTCTTCATTTGTATGGTTAATATTTATGGTACAGTTCCTCCAGTTTTGGTCTTAATAGACCTGCACTTCTTTCATCCATCCAGCAGAGGACAGTCATGGCTTATGTAATGTTACTTCACAGGCTTGGCCATGTAAACCACGCAGCAGACGCCCACTTTCCCCTGCCTCTGCATACCCACCATCTGCTTTGCTGCAGTTACATCAAGCAGAATAAATAATCATCTGTCTTAATAACTTAACGGACTTGAAGAGCCCATGCCGTTATTTTGGTCTACTTCATCACATATTTCCACATGAATAAGGACACATCCATCCATCCATTATCTTAACCGCTTATTCCTGGTGAGGGTCACGGGGAAACCTGGAGCCCATCCCAGAGCA
>JABJVR010048834.1:0-23383 GCA_025773905.1 Chitala chitala | reverse complement strand
AAACCAGGAACATGTCCACCACAGCACGTCTGCGAGCTTCAGAACGGGCAACTAGGCTGCTACCCCATCAGTAAGTTTTCATGAAGCTTATTCACATTTTTGAGTACTATCATAAAAAAAAAAAATTTTGATGGGCATTTTTACTTTTGTTATAAATAAAAATTGTTATCCTGCATGCAACTGAACAGAAAGGTCTTAAATATTCCCAACCTTGTACTGTATTGCTCAACTATGCCATCTATATGAGTATTTAGCATAGTTGATTAAAGGTGATCTAAAGTTTGGGAAAAGAAACAAAAAAAAGTATTTTCATGCTATTATTATTTGCCTAATATCTGATATGTGCCAGTGCAGAATCCATAACTTAGCCATTCACACCCTCAACAACATGTAAATCATTAAAAACAACTAAATCCACCACAACTATACTCTCCACTCAAAACAGTATGCTTACACGCCAGTAGAACTCTGTAGAAAGAAAAACTGCCACCTCCCAGTAATCAAATCATATACCTGTAAAGGTACAAATGGTAAAAGGGGATATAAAAGCATTCGCCACTCCAAGTAGAGGCAATGGTGAGTCTAAATGTGGAAAGGATGTGACCTAATGAAATTTGAAAAAAGTTATGATTGTTGGCTATAAACTGAAGGATGGAAGCATAAATGGAAAGTGCAGATAATGTGGGCTATTTATGTAGTATTGTAGTTGTGATACAGGTGGCACGGTGGTGTGGTGGTTGGCACTGTCGCCTTGCACATGCAGGTCTGGGGTTCAGTTCCTGCCTTGGGTCTTTGTACGTGGAGTTTGCATGTTCTCCCTGTGCTTGGTAGGTTTTCTCCAGGTTCTCTGTTTTCCTCCCCACAGTCCAAAGACATGCAGGTTAGGTTGACCGGTGTGTCCAAATTGCCCGTAGTGTGTGTCTATGTGCTCCCTGTGGTGGGTTAGCACCCCACCCTGGGTGTCCCCTGTGTTCTGGGATGAACTCCAGGCTTCCCTGCGACCCTCACCACGAATAAGCGGTATAGAAGATGACTGACTGACTGTAGTTACGATGTTCCAACAATGGAAGGACATGGCAAAGATCTGAAGTAACGGTGGAGGCTCACAGCACAGTGATGCACATGGGCAACATCAGCTAGACCAACTTGTATGGACCCCCAGCTTGTACAGATGTGTCATGATGCAACAACTGACCAAGGACCTTAATCAGAGCACATCGAGGGCTGTGTCTAAGACCACTGTCAAATGAATTCTGCTCCATTGTAACACTTGTGTCAAGCAGACAACAGAGGCGAGGTTGAATGTGCAAAAGGGAAGCATAATAAAGGGAAAACAAAGTATAAACATAGGTAATGAGAGTAACAAGACTAAATTACAAACAACAGGGGAAACAATAAAGGCTAGAAAAACAGGGCTAACTACAAGAATACAGCAGTACAATCAGTTCACACCAACACTAAGGTTACAGTTACATTTAGTTCACAGCCACAGCAAGTTTACAACTACAACCGGCAAGGACACTATACAAACACAAGGTTTAAATTAACATGGTACAACAAGACTGGGCTGGAGAACACTAACAAGGAGACAACTTAGCACAGAGGAGACAGGAGTAAGGATCTGTTGGACATGAGAATTATGATAGGCAGGGATGTTACATCCATATGGATTATATAAGCAGATGTTCATGTAATGTATCCATGTTTATGGGCAGATGTCTCAAATTACACTGTAACTTTGCCTCTGAAGCCTAATGTAACTAATAGTGTTAACACTAGGGTGACTAAATTGACTAACCTTAACTATCTGCTTTCCATCAGATTATGGAACGTGCTCAGTTTCAGGTGATCCCCACTACACCACGTTTGACAAGAAAGTTCATCATTTTCAGGGATCTTGTTCTTACACTTTAAGCATACCTTGCAATGACACTTCTGGGTTGCCACACTTCTCTGTTGATGCTCAGAATGAGCACAGAGGCAACAACAAACTCGTGTCTTATGTTCGTGCCATTGTTGTGAAAGTGCATGGGATGGAAATCATTCTAGGCAAAGGACGTAGAGTACAGGTGAGGTCATTAAGGAAGATATGCTGTAAACTAAACTGCATTAATGCATTTGCTTTTATTTGTTTTTGGTAAGAGCTGTAGATAGAATGTTAAAGTAAAAATTTTTAAAAATGTATAGGACTAATGTTTTTTGTTTGTCAGTATATTAATACCCCCCATGTAACCTCACTCTGCATGAATGCCTCACATTTTCAGGTCAATGCTACTTGGGTTATTCCTCCTGTTGCTTTACCTGGAGGTGTCAAGGTCAGTTTGAGTGGGACATTTGTGGTCCTGACCACTAACTTCAGGCTGCAGGTGCGATTTGATGGAAATCATCATGGCGATGTCAGCGTGCCGTCATCGTACAGTAAGGTCTTGTGCGGGCTTTGCGGTATGTCACATTCTGCTCTACTCTATTAATATTAAAAGCCATATATATTCAAGCACATAAAATTGCTTGGTATAATTCTTACTTGCATTAATAGCTCATTTTCTTGTAGCATGAAGTGATTTACATGACACCCACAGCTAAGCATAATTACATCAGGGCCTACAAGCTTAATGAAGACAAGACTGTAAATTGACCAAATTAATAAAATGAAATAGATAACTGAAAATAAATTCAGTTATGGGCCACGGTGTAACTGTTACACTTCCATATTCCAGTATTGGACAAAAGTTAACAAAGGTGTGGTACACCCACAGGAAATTATAATGGTGAACCCAATGATGACAATTTGACACCAGATGGCAAACCAGAGACAGACACAACATTGCTGGGGGAAAGTTGGCAGGTTCCTGACAATCGCACAGAGTGAGTGGCCTTGAACATAACCACAGCCTTTGAATGTGGTCAGAATAATACCTCCATACTGTGGCACCTACTCTCATAAAGGACAAAGGAGTGTTTGGTCTAGGAGGCGTGTGAGATGTGATACAGCACTGGAAGTAAAGTGCAATTCAGTCTTTACTTTGTCATTATAAACTTTCACTCAACTGCTGTCTCCCCATTTGACCAGCTGTTCCAATGATGGGGGACTGGACAAGTGTGATCAGATGGTAGAGAGTGAGGCTAAAAAACCCACCAGCTGTGGCATGATTATAGATCCCAACGGTAAGGAAACTGTTAGATGGTACCTTCGGTTAAGAGTTTCTCCAGTCTCTGGACTGGACACAAACCTTACAGCTGGTTAAAATGCACAGGCCTAAATTATTATGCATGCCAGTTTTCAATATCTGCTTACTGCTATGTACACTCACTGCATCAAAAAATACACAAAAAGCTTAGAACAGAGGAGACAGGAGAACCCTGTTCTATATTAATTCATATAATTTTGTTAAATTCAGATTTTATTACCTTAAAACCAAGCATAATCGTATTGTAGTGGTCAGAGGCAACATCTAGGCGTACTATACAAAGATTACACTAAAGCCTCTTCGCAGGTGTCCGGCTGCTAAACTTAGCAATGGGTTGAATATCAATATTTGTAAAGATATGTAAGATAATTTACTGTTAGTAAGTCAGTACTCGATACATGCTTTACATGTTTGTTATTTCATTAAAAAAATGCATTCGTATTAGACTTTTAAAGCCATCCCGTCATATCTCACCTGTGGCGTTACTCAGTATCGATATTTAATGTCGGCTGTTAGGTTTCGATACACAAATTTCGGTATCCGACCTTTAAATGTGTAATGACTACATTACGAGCACAGTACCGTCAGGTGAACCACGTTTTCCCGCCAGCTTGCCTCAAGGTCGCTTCTTATAACGTTACATGAATATTAACAAAGGCAAGAAAAATAGGAATCAACCATATAACTGTTCTCTTCACTCGGTTAATACAGTAGCTATTACAGTAATTTTCTCTCTGCGTCATACTAAAACAAGTTTAAATGTTTGATAAATACAGATTGTGTATTTTTAAAAGCATACCATTCCGAAATCATGCGTTAATAAATATATTGACGGTTTACGGAAATACTGATATTTTATATTTTTTAATTAATTTAATTTATTTATTTATGTACTTATTCTTTATGAACTGGGAATGCCTTTTTGTTTTCATTAATAAAAGAAAACTAAATTCGGTAGCCATGCTTTCAGTATTTTAAGAAGATTGCTTCCGGATACACGATCATACAGAAGCAGGTATAAAACATACGATACTAAGGAACACACATAGTATAGTAGCCATACAACTGTGTACATTGAAAAAAAAAGTATAGAAATTATGCAGGCTACGCCATTTTTATTGCAAAATAGTTTTAGATACACCTAGAAAGTAGGTTCTCAAATTAAGTTATTACTCGTCTCTGTTATACTGTGGTCAGTATACTTTGTCTATTTCCCCCAATCCTATAAATCACTAGAGTAAAATGAAAATTTTCTTTCAAAATCAATTTCCTGTATTAGTTAAAATTATGTTTGAACAAAAATCGTTGCTCACTTTAAGAAATTATCATGAGAAATTAATATTGAAATCCATTCAAAATGAAAGCAATGTATTAAAATTATTTGGTAAAACAAATTATTTCAAGTTATGTTTAACTAGCAATGCTAAATCTTTTAAAATACAGTTCATACTGAGAAAGGAGTGCTTGAAATCCATTGGACCTTTTACATCCTCTTACAGGCGTTTTCAAGACCTGTCACTCAGTACTACCTCCTGCTGTTTACTTTGAGAACTGCGTTTATGACCAGTGTGGCACAGGGGGAGATACTGTGGCGCTGTGCCAGGCAATCCAGAGTTATGCAGACCTGTGTGCCCTAGCTGGTGTTCCCATCTCCTGGAGAAATAAAACATTCTGTCGTAAGTCAACCCCTCTCTAGATGGGGATCAATGTATTACACAGACTATAAATGTATTTGTGCAGTATTTATTTGATATTGTGTTAATCTAATGTGATATGTACTGTGATACATTTAATATACTGTTCGTTACATAAAAGATTTGAAACCTGGTAATGTTCTAAGTTTTAGGTTTTGGAACGCACGATGGTCATTGTTAACTATTTTTTACACATATGTTGCGTTTTTAAAATAATTATTATTATTATTATTATTATATCATGTTCTCTTCTTTGTAAAAATGCTTTTTAATCAATCAGATCTCTCATTCCTTCTCTCACAGCCCTCAATTGTCCTGTGGGCAGTCATTATGACCCCTGCGGTACAGCCTGTCCCCCAAGCTGCCAGGACCCAGACTCTGCCTGTGACCAGCCATGTGTGGAAGGATGCATCTGTGACACTGACTTGGTGCTCAGTGGGGACAAGTGTGTGCCCTTAAGCCAATGTGGCTGCATGGACAAGGACCACAACTACCGACCGGTAGTGTACAATATTTATATATAATATTAACTTAAGAGTACCTCTGAAGATGGGAGTTTGAATCCTAACTGCTGGGTCTGTATAAGTTGGTGGACATTCAGTGCTTGTCCCAAGCCTGAATAAAATGGGAGGGTTGCGTCAGGAAGAGTGTCTGGTGTAAAAACCTGTGCCAAGTTGATGTGCAGGTCATTAACAAGATGCTTGCTATGATGACCCTTCATGGAGATAACCTGAAAGTTGATTATGAATGTAAGCTTAGCAGCAGAGTGCTGCTCTTTTTACATAGCATTTTTTCCATGCGAAAACATTTTTTTCTTGTTTCTATTGGCTGAAAGGCTGTTCCTTAAGTGTTCTCTACTATACTTTTGTTATTTGTTCCTCATTCCATTTATGAATATATGTGAAATAGTTTTTACTCTAAGTGTTTATACAAGCTGTGTGTTTTTGCATATGGGTAAATGTGACGGTTGAAATGTGTCTTAGGGCATGCTCCATCGTGCTTTTTCCTAGGTGGGAGATGCCTGGTTCACTGTGTCTGACTGTTCAGAACGCTGTGTCTGCTCCACCCCCAACAACATCACCTGTGTGCCGTGGCAGTGCAGCCCGGCCCAGAAGTGTGATGTACAGGAAGGACAACTCGGCTGCTACTCCACAGGTCAGAACAGCTTCTCTGTCACGCTCGGCTGCCGGGAATGTAACAGGTGCTACAACTTCATGTTACAGCAAGGACACTGATTTGCTATAATGCTATTATTTAACATTAACCTGTTGTTTACTTTGATGTATTATTTTCTTCTTACACACACACACACGCGCGCACACACACACAAATATACACATAAACAAGTAACATAACTCTCAAATTTTCTTTATAGGTAAAGGTGTGTGCCATGTGGCAGGTGACCCTCATTACTACACCTTTGATGGTGTAATGCACACTTTCATGGGCACCTGCACTTACACACTGGTGGAGGTATGCAACAGCAGCCAGGTCACGGCCTTCACCATCATGGCCAAGAACGAGGAGAGAGGCCAACCCCTGGCTTCCTACCTGCGCTCCATCACCATCAGCTTGCCAGGTGTCAACGTCACACTCAGCAAGAACCACAGGGTCCTGGTAAGATGCATGAGGATGGTGGAAGGAAAAAGCACTGAGAACTCTGCTACTCTTTATCTGACTGCACTGAATACATATCACTGTGACTGAGTTAGCTCCACTTGCCTTGTGCAGGTTGACGGGCGCAGGATACGCACCCCTTTCTCTATTGGCCAAGCCAGAGCCAGACTGTTCAGCAGTGGCGTCTACAGTGTCCTTGACACAGACTTCGGACTCATCGTCAAGTTTGACGGAGTACACCACCTCGAGATCATCGTACCTGGAGATTATTTCAACAAGGTATTAGACACCACCTACCCCTGGCCACAGCCGCAGCTATAAATGTCTCACAGATGACATTTTCTGACATTGGACTTTCTATGCCATCTTACATTCTTAGTCTTTTGGTGTTCTTTCTTTCTTGTGCTCTTGCTTTTCTGAATGGTGAATGACTCAATGGTGCCTTGTCTGTGTTCAGGTGTGTGGCATGTGTGGGAACTACAATGGCAACACCAACGATGACATGCTGATGCCCAATCAGCAGCTGGCAAATGATGTGATTGAACTGGGTAACAGCTGGAAAGCTGAAGGAGACAGTGACCCAGGGTAAGCATCTGTACACGGCTACATTTTGTGTTGCGGGTGAAAACAATGCTAAATATGTGAATAAAATTCAGTTAAGCCAGGTTAAAATGTTTTTAGACTGTACTTTGAAGTATTTTCCCTCCTTGCTATTTTCCCTACACTTCAATGTCGATTCTGTTTCTCCTTCAAACACGAATAAGCTGTCAGCCGGACAACAGAGATGACCTGAATCCCAAGTGCACAGCATCAGAGGAGCTCGAGTTCCGCTCGCTTTGTGCAGACCTGCTGCTGTCCGAGCGATTCCAACCCTGCCACGCCCTGCTCCAACCGAAGCCCTTCCTTGACAACTGTGTGTACGACATGTGCGAGTACAACGGCATGCAGGAGACGCTGTGTGACAACGTGGAGGCCTACGCTCAGGCCTGCCAGAGCCTGGGCGTCACCATCAGCTGGAGGAACCAAACTTTCTGTCGTAAGTACGGTGGTGGTGACAAGGGCTGGCGAGACTGTCTAGGTGTCAAGGAGTTGAGGCTCAGGGACTAAGGAAAGGGTTAAGTCACACGAGAGGGCAGTAGAACTGAGCTCATTAACAATGCATCTGGGGAAGCCACGAGGCCTTTGATGCAACACTATGACCTTTGCTTTTGTTTTTGCCCCACCCAGCATTGCCCTGCCCCCCCAACAGCCACTACTCTGACTGTGCGGCCTCCTGTCCTGCCACATGTGCCAGCCTTTTCCCCACATACTGCCCACAGCCACCCAGCGCCTGCGTGGAGGGCTGCCAGTGCAATGCGGGCTTCGTGCTGAGTGACGGCCAGTGCGTGTCCCAGTCCAGCTGCGGCTGTGTGGACCCCGATGGCGAGTACCATGATGTGAGCCCCTTCTTGCTGTCTTCTGCAAAATCACACACTCTTGCCAATGTTCCCCAGGTTTTAAATCTGGATTTAAGTCGTAGCCATCTTGCTGTTTTTGAATTTTTGAAAAATTGGCAACTTTGGTGAATTGTTATAGTGAATCATGCACAATGACTTTATGATTTGATCCGACTATATTAATAATACCTAACAATACAATATGCTAATAACATTTTCTTTCCCCATTGGTCCGTTTTATCCATATGCTAGCCTGAATCTGAAAAGAGTAGGACTCTCTTATATACTCTTGTTGCACAAGTGCCATTTTGTGGGTGCTTTAGCTCATGAATTTGAAACTTCAGTGTGCTGCTTGCACGCTTGTGAGTTATCATTTCTCTGCTGTGCCAGAGTTCAAGCTGGTCAAGGAACAGACCTTCAGCGCTAAATGCTTTGTCAGGTTGACTTACAGGACAGGTGCCTGTATGTGAATAATTGTCTTCCATTGCTTGGTCTCCTGCATGGGTCCAAGCTGCTTACACTCAGGAAGCACGGTCACAGGGATGCTGCTTGGAAGAGGCGTCCCTCAGCTTCCTTCTGGTTCCTGGCATACATGTTTTTGGCCAAAAGAATTGTGCATAACAGCTGTTAAGGGTGCCAAAACACATACACTGCTTCTGTTCTCTTTCAGTGTGTATCTGTATGATTTATTCAGAAATGATGAGAGAGAAGTTTTCAGAATGAATAATATAGCACGTTGTAACAGATTGCCAATTGATTATCTGCAGGCTGCATGTTTAAGCATGATATTTTAAAGAACTTTTGGGCTATTTTTAGGTGGGTGACTCATGGCTCACTGACCACTGTGACAAGAAATGTAGCTGCTCTTTGGGGGGAATTCTCAACTGCAAACCATTCAAATGCAGTGACAACTCTATTTGCACACTGGATAAAAATGGAATTCGAACATGCAAGCCAGAGAGTAAGTTTTTTGTGTCTGTCTGATTCCCTACAAAATTTAATTTGGAAAATTTTAAACTGGGGAGTTTTGGTGGCTCGGGGTTAGCATTCTTTCCTTGCACCTCCAGGGTTGGGCAGTTCAAATCCTGTCTCTGCTCTGTGTGTGTAGAATTTGCAAGTTTATATAGTAACATTTTGTTAAATAAATTTCACTTTTATAGGCATTAAACCCTTGTATTGCACTTTAATATTCATAGTATAATTTATCTAATGTAAATGTTTTGTTTTTTCCATTCATATCTAGGATTTGATATGTGCAGCATTTCAGGGGACCCGCATTACAGGACCTTTGATAAATTCAACCATCACTACCAAGGTCCCTTCACTTACGTGTTAACCCAGAGCCACGACATACCCAACTCTTTAGTGCCCCTTGAGGTAAAGGGAAAGAATACACAAAGACGGGGCAACCGTCGCATCTCCTTCCTGCATGAGGTTTACGTTGACGTGTATGGGCAAGATGTGCGCTTCTTACAGAAGAGAGTTGTGCTGGTAAGTGAGTCACCCTAGACACCGAGTTACTTATCTCAGATGCTTGGACAAACATTTTCATCCTGTGAGTGAGTCAGGTTTTCCTCTGTTACTATTCTCTGTATATGACTCTCTTTGCTTCACAAAGCTCCTGCCATTTATTTCATAACCCTGTCGATCATTGGAGAGTAAGATGACGTACAAAGTAATAGCTCACAGCAAGGCGGTTGGCTTCACACAGGTGAATGGAGAGAGGGTGCACCCGCCCCTGTCGCCCGCCCAGGGCCTCAGCGTCACCATGAGCTCCCGCTACGTCCAGCTGTCCACCGACTTCGGCCTCACTGTGCGCTTCGACGGCAACTACTACGCAGGTGAGAAAATGTGTAGCGAACTGACGTGGTTGAGAGGTGATACGCTATCATGTCGTAAGTGGTCAAAAACGCAAGCATGGTCCTCCAACCAAGCGTACGCCCAAGCGTTAAAATTGTCGTGTTGGTTTGGGTTGTGACAAAAAAAAAAAAAAAAAACTTGTGAATAATTGACACGTAGTTTTTAGGTTAGGAAATTTGGCAGCTGTGGTTGAAGCCCACAGCTGTAACTTATTAAAGCTGAACATTCACATTGGCCAATGACTTCCTTCCGTCTGACCGATGCATTTTTCTCTTCGCTACAGCTGTTTTAGGGCATTGTGTTGCTTTGACTTCTGCCCTATGGGAGAAACACAGCATACCTACACATAGCGTTGCCTGTTTCCTAGCCCATGTGGTCAGCTGTATCTGTTAAGAGTCTTGGCACATACACAAAACATGTGCCATAGATATAATTCATTTATTCAGCCATGAGACTGCCAGAAGGCTGAAGGCTGAGTGGCCTTTTTTAAGTGATTCCCCTTCTTCTGCAGAGGTGGTGTTGCCCAGCACCTACAAAGGCAGAGTGTTGGGGCTCTGCGGAAATTTCGATGGCCGATCCAACAATGAGTACATGAAGCCAGATGGCAGTCTTACTCGCAGTCTAAATGAGTTTGGAGACAGCTGGAAAGTGAGTGACCGCCAGGGGTTGCCTCTGCAAACCGCCAGTCCACCCACAGCGGCACACCTGCACAGGTGAGCAGAAAGCTCTCCACGATGGTGCATCACCCTTCACTGCAGGCCATGCTCCTTTTTGGAAAAGACAGAATCATGCGAGCCCTACATGTCCTGTCTCTTGGCCATTTCTCAGGCGTGAGCTGGAGCCGGATCAGGATAACGGATTTGTCACCACGGGCTGTTCTGAGGCACAGCTTAGCATGCTGAACAGCAGTAAACAGTGTGGCGCCCTCTCTGACCAGAATGGGCCCTTTGCTGCTTGCCATGCTACACTCAGTCCTGAACAGTTCCAAGCGTAAGTACAGAATCACTGTCATTTGTAAAATGAAGCACTAGTACACAGCAATGTAACCTTTCTGAAAGTGTCCTTTTGTAAAAAATAAAAAAAATCTTTGGACTGAACCCCATAACTGTTGTGCCATTAGGGACTGCATGTATGACCTATGTGCTGAGCCAGAGGACACACAGCTGCGCTGTGAGAGCTACAAGGTGTACGCTCAGGCTTGTCAGGAGAATGGCGTTAAGCTTGGACCTTGGAGAGAGCAGCTTGATTGTGGTGAGACAGCCCTTTCAGTTGACACACTTACCACAAGTCAAGCTCACGCATGTTCCTCCATGTCTCCAACTCTCTGCCATCGTCTTTATTCCTGTAAAGAGTGCTCATATGTGCTTCAAACGTTTTACATAGAATCCCTGACCATGTGTCCTCAGCCCTCGACTGTCCAGCGAACAGCACCTATGCAAAAAGCATGACCCCCTGCCCGGCGTCCTGTGGCAACCTCGCCGCGCCCTCCGAGTGCACGGAGTCCTTCACAACAGAAGGCTGCCAGTGTGGTTCGGGCTTCACCATGAGCGACACCGAATGCGTGCCCTACAGCCAATGCGGCTGCAACTACCTGGGGAGATACTATATGGTGGGTTCTCTGGCTCGTGCCCACGCTAGGTGGTCATGACTTCACAGACCTTTGCATTTAAATTTTCTGGTTTTAACATGTGCAAGTACTAAACAGACATGCACATGAGTTGGTTTGGTAGCATGCGCAGCATGTATTTGTGACCTAAATTCTTTGTACAGTTTTCTGAGCAATGTTATGCCGGCGTGGACACTAACTTCCCTTTCCTCATCAGCTGCACGAGACGTTTGTGAACGAGGACTGCTCCCAGAGCTGCCTCTGCACCCAGACGGGGTCTGTATGTGTGACCGAGAGCTGCCCAGAAACACACGTCTGCACCATCTACAACTTAATGCGTGGCTGCTACAAAAGTGAGTGTGTCTGCGTGGGTTTGCGTTACATAAAGGTGCTTATCACCGTGTGTGGTCTCACAATCCGAGCCGTGTCTTTGAGGAAGCGGGCTGCAGAGTTGTTTGTCCGACAGCTACTTATCGTCATGTGAATGCATGTTATTTTAAACTTTGCAAAACAAGTTCTTCTGCTCAGATCAGAGATTAGCTCTGCCCTGTAAAATAATCTGCTGTGTTCAGAAGACTTGTGTAATAGAATACCCTTGTTTTATTCTACAGCAGAGAAGGCAGGGAAATTTAGTGCTTAGCTGTCTGCAGAATGTGTGACGGAGGTTTCAACCACCATCATATGGTGCAAATAATGCCCTCTTCATGTCAGCTGCCAGGGAGGCTGGAAGTGCTGAGAAATCCTGCTCCGCAATTAGAAAAATAATACACCTCAAGATAGAAAAACTGTTTTTGTAAAGCAAAGTAAAAAAAGTGATCTTGACATTGCAATGACCTGCACATGAAACATGAGTGAAAATCCTGCATTCCTATGTCAGAGAGCCTGTGTCTCGAGGAGCCATGTCTGAATGGAGGCACGTGCACGGACAGTGCTGGTGGGAGTGGATTCACATGCGTGTGCACCGAGGCCTTCAAGGGAGATCTCTGTGAGCTAGACGCTAGCAGCAGTGGGCTTGGTATGGTCACTTATGTGATCTAACTTCCCTAGTTTGTCCTTACTTATTCACATTGCACTATAAAGATGCATTTTAACGCAAGAAATTGCTCCTTAAATAACCATAATTTCTATTTTGTGGCAGTTTAATTTTAATGTCTTCAAAAAATCCCATAATATTCCCATCTCTTTCTTGTAGATGAGAACACAATTATTTTGATTGGAGTTCTAGTTCCTCTTGGTGTGATCATTATTGCCTTGATATGCGTCTGTGTGTACAACAAACAGGCCAGGTAAGGCCACCCCACATTAAGTCTAAAAGCTGTACATGAATTTCTACATCTAAATACAGTCAATACACAGCCGCAGTACAAATTCGTACAACCCCCTTTTTTATTTTTCCAGCAAAAAGTGATCTTACTGCTAGAATAGTGTCATCGCTACTGAATTCAGATTCAGTTCCTCTTACCTCTTTGCTGCGGTCTACTATTTTTAACTACATGTATCACATGAAAGCAATTATTTTCTTTCATTTTTTACAGTAAAAAAAGATACAACTATGATACCAAAGAGTTGATAAGAACCAAAACACAAGGTATGTGTGTGCAATCGTTAGAGGTACAAACATCAACAAAGGAAATTTCTACACTAATAATGTTATCTTACAATTTGTTTCGATACATCTCGATTTTGCCACATCTGTTGTGTTTATTTTTCAGGTCCTATAGTAACTCCTTTTTAATGAAGAATTCAAGAGTTTGTTTTACACTGAAGCCCTACAGGGACATCACAGAAGAAATGATGATTCTCTTGCATATTTATTGAGTCACTTTTTATTTACCATGCAATTCCACACCTAGAAGACTAATCCCAGTCTTGCTCCCCTGAATTTACTTTGCCTACTGCTATTGTACGTTTAATTCTCTATTTATTCAAAATCCATGTACAGTTCCACACATCGTGTAAGCAACAAACAGTCGGGCTCCGGCACGGAGACACCGCTGTAGAGTAGAGTGTTGACTAACGGTTCTCTGGCTTCACTCACCTCTGACATGGCCGTGAGCCTGTCACCAGTGTGAAACCAGCAGTCCCAGTGGCCTGGTAACACATTAAAGTGAGAGACCTATACAAGCCTTGAACTCTTTTTTTCTTTTTGCTGTTACTTTTCGTAACATATACAAAAGACACTCACACACGTTTGATTGCTCTTTTATTAACATTATTCAGACTGAGCAGTCAAGCTGCAGCCAGTAAACACATTAAACTCTCTTAGGGGCTCCCCTTATAAAAAAATAAAATATCAGGGAAAAAAAAAACGTGCACTGTCTGGAACAACAGAACTGAATGTAAAATAAGTTAAAATTCAAATAAAGTGCTTAAAATGAACAATGTTAAAAGGAATGTTGTACAGTAAAAACGAAAAAAGCATGTATGTCCCTTAAAAGATTAAAATTTCTTCCACAAACGTTCATATCCTCGTCACAACTATGTCATTTGGGGAACAATCAATTAAAACTGCAGGCCAGCAGGAAACTTGCCACACATAGTCACAGTAATAAAGCCAAACGTGTTCAGAACAGGCAGACATCACTGCAATTCCCATTTTACATACCAAGATCAAGACAATGTAATTCTGGCAGAAGCAGTGTCATATACCCATCACTCAAAGTCCACATCTCTCCTTGTAAAGCGCATCTGCTAAATTAAAAACAACTTGTATCAAAACCCAATTTGAAATTTTAAACAAGTAATACCAGCACAAAATAATACTCGCACTCATCTGGATACAAATTCATGCAATCCTGTCAGCCCCGTGCCTCACATGTGTAAACAGTTTAACATTACAGTGACTCAACAGCGTCACGTGTTAAACTCAAGTACAGAGGAAGGTGCAACAGTAAAATGAGCATAAAGTCATGGAATTTTAATGCAGACTGAGGGAGTGTGGTATGAATGACACGTTAAATGAACGTGAAATGTAACTGAAGCACTAGGGGTGGACATCCAGGGAGCCACACCGCTGACGGGGTTCATCGTGACATGCACCTTGCAAACCACATAATGCAAAGTAGTGCAGGCTGCCTCAAAAAAGCATCCAACTTGCTGTAAAACCGTGGAGAATTACTCACACACACGCACATGCACACACGCACACAGCGACAGATCCATCATGCCAGAATACAAGAATCATTGGAGAACAGCTACGATTTGATTGGAGTGACTGCAGGAGGAAATGGAGTGGAATGTTACCTTACAGTTAACTGGATGTCACCAGTATGACAGAATGTCCATTGCCTTTCATTTTTTAAACCACACTCATACTCATCCACACGTGCACTTTACACACAAGGAAGAAAAAAAAAATCCTTGATAAACCTGCAGTAAATAACAAAAGAACACCGTCATCACTGACCCAAAAGCCAAGACTCTTAGTACATGCAGACACTTTTGCCCCAAAAAACACAGTCTGAGCTTCATGCGAGTTCATAATAAACATCCCTCCTGCCCCAGACATCCGAGCTGCTACACTGTTACAGGAAAAAAAGCTTGGAATCTAATTGAATGTCATTGCCATTAATTATGAATATACTACTTCTACCACCACCACTTCCACTACAGCTAACAATAATACTATGAATAATGTTGCCATAATCATTCTGTCTTGGTCCTCCATACAATTTCAGAGTGGGGAAACAAGAGTCATTAACACTGGTTAAAGATATAAGACTAAAATTTGTCCTGTCCAAAGGTGGCCTTTCCAAAATATAAAACATTGAAAAGATCCTACACAAACTTTGCAGTCTGCCTATCCATGACAAGCATCTGCATGATTGAAATGGTCTGACTATGTGTTATGTTTGTACCACCTTGGTCTGTTTCCAAACAAGCTGAAAGATAAAGGCGCACACGTCACTCAGGACTATGATGGTGCCTTCATGGGCAAGTCTTCAGTCAGCATCGGAAATGTTACGGTTTGGCCTGTCCCACAGTCCTCCAGCAGGGAATTACTTTCCAGTGTATAGTTATAGTCTCAAGTGTGTCATTTCAAGTGTATTTCCATTGGTCTGTGTCCATTGCTGTGCGTCTATCCCTTGTCACCGTGCAGTCATTCTGTTTAGCTGAGCGGCTCTAGCACCAGGACTTTGCACTCGCGTTTGGCGATCTTGTCCAGAGAGAGGATGGCCTTCTCCTGGGGCTGGTACAGCGGACGCCCGATGGGAGAGCCCACAGGGGGAGTGATGGCACGTCGCTCCATAACACTGCCCGTTCTGGAGTACCATGCAATAACACAGGATAGCCATTAGGTCCCAAAATAAATACCCTTGTCACACCACATTCAGGCTGTACTCAAACCAGGCTTTGATCATAGAGGTGATGGTAGAACACATATGCGTGCGTATGTGTGTGAGGGTTTGCCACTTGTAATGTTTGTGTGAGGGGTCAGTGCTGCATAGTACAGTGATGGTGTGCAAAGCCTCATGTCTAGGGTTCAAATGTGGGTACAGCAAGGTTTCCTCTTACCTCATGAGGTGAGACCGTGAAGGCTGCTGGTGAGAAAAGGACTGGGAGCGGCCCAGGCTGGCCTGGTGGCGGTCCAGCAGGTCCCGCACAGCTGGGCTCGAGGGACTGTTCTTGCGAGAGAGGGGCCGAGCATCAGGTGGGGGGTTAGACACCGAGGCCGTGAACTGCAGCTTCAGCTTCATATGCTGACTGAGCTGGAAGACAGAGAGGGAGAGGGAGAGGGAGAGAGAGAGAGAGAGAGAGAGAGAGAGAACGAGAACAAAATTAACAAATTCCTGCAGGATCAATAATCTGCATCACCATGTTTATAGCTCAGCCCTCTGCATACACTCTGCAACCTCAGGAAACAGGCTCTCTATTTCTATTAAAAAACCTTTCAATACCTCTTAAAAAAGGGTCCATGTTATGTTACCTTCCAGATCAGGAGGGCTTACTTTCAAACAAAACAAAGCACTGTCAGCTGTATTAAAATCATTATACGTTCATTTAACTTTGGAACAACCAGCTCAATTCTGTGGTAGCCCATAAGAAATGCCCAACATTGATTCAAAGCTTGAAGTACAACATTTTCAAAAGTGGACTGTCACACACACTCAAAATTTCTCACAATCTCCTATGCACATAATTGCATACTAGCTCTACATTTGGCTCTGTGTCTCTCACACACACACACACACACACACACACACACACACACACACACACACACAGGCAAGTACCTCAAAGAGCCCTGCTCTCAGAATCTGAAAGGCCACAGTGAAGGACAGGGTGCTCCCCTTACGGCAGTGTCCCAGGTTGCTAAGTGGAGAGTGACACACCACTGCGCTGACAGACTGGTCCTCCGAGGGGCCGCGGCCTGGGGGCGAAGAGCCAAGCATGAGCATGCAGGTGGAGAAGGGCAGCAGGTCGCCAGGTTGTTGGAAAATGGAGAACAATCAAAGGATGTCTGAAACTATGAAACTACAGAGGAACGAGCAGCTTCAGAGGAAGGGACTTCACAGGGAATGCAACAGCCACTCACAACTGGCTTATCCCTCATGTCCTTACAAATTAAATTTTATTAATCCCAAAGCAAAATTACTTGGTTCTTTGCATTTAACCCATCCCCTGGGGGAAGTGGACAGAAATTTCAAGCAATATTTTTATAAAAAAAAAAAAATAATAATAATAATAATAAAATTGAGATTGAAATTATATACACACACACACACACACACACAATATACTCCGTGATTAAAAATTCAAAGGATAAAAAGGCCAAATATTTATTAAACTAACTGTAAATAAAACTATCACATATTAACGATATAAAAATCCACAAAGAGCTGAACAAATAAATGAGAGTGGTGCACTGTCGGCTTGTACACTGAATTTTTCCAACCCTGTTATAACGCTTTCCTTCCAATGCAGGCTTGGTGGTAAGCCGCTATAAGAGATACAGCCTGGGTAATGAACAGCTGGTAAACTGCTGTAGCAGATGCAGCACGAGTAATAAACTGCTAGTAAACCCTGGCCAAAGCAACAAGTGTCCTGTCTGTTCTGCAGAGTTTCTGGTCCTTACCCTCAGGTGTCCAGACCAGACGCACAGCAAGGAAGTCCTGAAGGTTGTTGAGCAGCGTGTACCTAACCCGGAAATGCTCCCGTGCCCTGACTGCACTGGGACAGGTGGCCGTCATAACAAAGCGAGGTCGATCCAGCCTGATGCTGGGCAGCCTGGGTGGGGGTGACATTGGAAGACAAGTCAGTAGAAGCAAGTAGTTTAGCACAGTGACAGCTTCTTTTTGCTGACTGCCTTACATGGTGCCGCGTTTCACTGCAGAAAAGCCACGTCCCACCATTGCAGCACACAGCAGTCAAGACCTGCTGCGAATCCGCTACACAGAAACAACATGTGCAGGCGGCCAGTGACCAACCTGTAATGTGTGTAGATGCAGCTGGTGAAGGGCAACTTGGGTGTGGACCACTGAAGAACCGCTACTAAGGGCACCTCCAGACCCTGAAACGCACATCACACACAGCGTCAGAACAGAACACCTGCACACACTGATGTGGACCGTCAAATAAAAATTACTAACGACTGACGATCTACATGAGTAGATCATTTTCCTCAACTCCACAAGTCCTGTTTTCTCTCCCTCACTCCTGTCCCCACCTCCTTTGTGTCTTCTTGCGGTTGGTCACTGAGCTGCAGCTGGAACAAGAAGTTTTGCTCCTCCAGGGCACTGAGCATGCTGGGAAGGTGACTAGAGAGACTGTCCATTCGGTAAAAGGATGCCATGGCAACTTCACCAGACTGGTGGCTGCATATCACACAGGAAAAACCGGTGTCAAAATTAACATCACACTTTAAAGGCTGATTATTTTTTGCCAATAAACTCATTAGTGAAACTCTCTCAACTCAGCACGAGGTACGGTAGGCTGTTGGCTTCAGTTCTACCAGTTCTAGGATGGGGGTCTGCTGATTTGGCCAAAAATGTAGACAGACATACCAGACATTGTCTACAAGCAGCACGGAGCCATCCGGCATCATGGGGAGGTAGGAGGCATTGAAATTAGGAAGTATCCGGACTTCCTGCACGCATACCTCCTCCTGGGAAAACCCGTTTAACACTGACAAAAATGAAAACAAAGAAGATGAGAGTTTACAGAGACACTGCTGGTAGGAAACATGACTTCCCCTATGCACATACAATCATAGTCAGGCTTGAAAGTTTGTGAACCCACTGCATAATTTAAAATTTTATATTAGAGTTTCTGTCTTCCAAACCGTATTCACAGATATAAGCATTTTAAAAGACAATGTTCACACTGCAAAATTTTACAATACACAGAAATTGTAAAGATGCAAAATAACCAAGTCTCTATTCCTAAGACATGCACTGAGATAAAGCAGGGTCAGGCAGATCAGTGACAGGGTGCTAACCAATTAGCAGGGCTAAGCATTGAAATTCAAGACCTGGAGCAATGTGTTAAGGAGGAGCAAAGATAAGTGCAAGACAGCAAATCAGTTCGTCTGCTTCAAGTTCATGCCTTGAGCTAAGGAAACGTCAGCAGACGTGGGTGGGGAAGCAGTGATGCTCAAAGTTATAAAGGTGTTTTTTTTTTTTTTAAAGATTCAAACTCCAAAAATCCACTGTTAGGGAAATAGTGTACCAACACGTCTGTATTTGAAAAATAGCAAAGTCAATCTTTGAGTTAAAAATCCATTTTATGTGCAGTCAGTCTTTAAAATATATTAAAGGATCTGGTTCATATAATATCTAAATAATGATCACCTTGAAGGATTTACACTTTCAAGAATGACTTTATCTGGAATAAAAAAAAAACAAAAAAAAAAACACGTACATAAAGTTAGGACTAAAAATCTATTGTCATACAGCAGTTATCGAGATGATACCACATAACTCTGGTAAACAAAAAGATCTGAACACGAGATCTGGGCGAGCCTTTGGAAAACATAAGCAAACGTGATGCCTGAGTCTGTGAATTACCACCTACTTTAACACAATGAAATTAAGTGTTTCAGACACAGATTGACAAAGCAAGTTAATCCCAGTCACTGTTACTTTTGACACCCCATTATTCCTATTACTAGAGACAAGGTCAACACACTATCAGTACATGCATATTAAAAATTACTTAGAAGTGGATCACAAATATGCTAAGGATTCCTGCATTATTTGGATAGGAGCCTGTAACACACCTACCTACCTTTCAGGACAGTGAGGTGCTTCCCAGAGACAGTCATCTGCTGACACTTTACTGTAGGTGGAGGCAGGACAGTCAGCGTGGTGCTAACTGCCCAGAGGGAACAGGAAACATACTGTGATATGGTACAGGGAAGAGCTCACATCTGTCTAGCTAGTCAACACTGATAAACCAGTGAGTGCTATAAAGCCTATATGTGAAAGAAACAATGAGGGATGTGGCATTCAGCCAGCTAGATGGCTCCACAGCAGATCGATCTCCAAACGGCAGACTAACCCTGCGCCTTGAAGGTGTTGAGGTCATGGCGGAAAGTGTGGGTGGGGCTGCGCTGTTGCAGGACAGTAAGATATCCATGCTCCCTGACCTCAGCCTTCTCCACGTCGCGCTTCCACACTGTCACGATAACCTGGCAAATGTGTGCACAACAAGGACCGATAAACCCAGGTGGACTTGTGGTGAACTACAGCTGTAATGCAGCTATGCAATTTGCACGTGCACAAGGCAAGATGCAGAGGGACGAGCAAGCATGTGTACTTGCATGCGAGTCAGCGATGTGGCCAACGGGCAGTGTTAAGCAGGAGTGACAGTAATAAGTGACAAGGTTTCTCTTTGATAAGAACTGACTTTGCAAAACAGAGAAGAGGAAATAGTGTACGCAATGTGGTAGCACACCAAAAATTTAGATCAACAAAGGGTCCTGACTGAAACAAAACTGGCAATACAATTATCACACACCACACAGTCAAACAGCGACAGCAGTTGGTGACATGCAAAAGCCTGGGAATGGTTCTACAGGCAGCATCTTCTAGCACTGTGCAGCACTGAAGAACCTCTGGGTAATGACCTCTCACCTTGACCTTCAGAGTGCTCACAGGGAGTTTATCAAGGGACACGGTCAGGGGGAAGATGACTTCATCAGTTAGTACCACTGGTTCATCCAGGGGAGACTGGCAGAGAAATACAAAATGACTAGGAACACTGATGACCTGTTTATCTGTAAAACCTTTAAAAGGGGAAACAGAGGTACCGAAGTGTGGCAAATGTTATAATGCAGATTAGCAGATCAGCATGTGAGGCACAAAGACCACAAAGAGGACGTAACCTGGAAATTACCTGAACCGGTAAGCAAAAATAATCATGCTGAAATGTGTGATTAATCATTTGTGATCTCCTAAGTGTTGGAGAATAAAGTATGAGAATGCAACAGTAAATCTTCCTAATATCTTCCCAGCAGGTTTAGTCCCAAAAAAAAAAACAATCAGTTAGCAATTATATGTGACAGTCCAAAGGACAATAAGAAATGTTTGCTGTATGACACCAGTAACAAGGATATGAGTCATGTTAAAGCAGCTAAACAAAAGACGCGTCACTAAGTATACGTTAGCCTAAACGCAGGATAGTGCCATTATCCGCGTGCCACGTATAAAACTGCAAATTAAACGTATGAGTGCCACTCTGAATAACGAACATCACACAGAAGCTCATCCGTGTTTTGTATCATACATCTTCTGTACACAACAAAAAGCAGGAAATGTTAACTTCCTAGTCACCTAACATCAATGTAACACCTGCAGCGTTAGGCGCCACATTACATGGCTTGTAAATTGTTGCACTTTACCTGCTGTGGAGCCCGACGGCATTCCCGACCATTGTTCCCGGTGTTATTGTGTATCAGCAGCGGCTGGCAGTCCCTAAAGCCCCGATTCCTCGCCTCCCTTCTGCTCGCAGCACCGTTGTCTTCATCTTCGGCCTCATCGGCACCCTCGTCGCCGCTGCCCTGGTAGTCCCGATGAGGCTGTGACCGCGGTCTGCTCTCCCCGGGGCTCACGCTGGCCACCGCACACAGAGAGCCCGCAAGTTCCCTCCACGCACGACTGCTGGGGCACTCCGACCCGCTCCCCGCCGCTGCTGCCCCACTCGCAGTCGACCCCGTCGGTCCATCCTTGCATCGAAGCACTAGCAAGAAGCGCACCGTTTCCCCGAGATAGAGATTGCTGCGACGCGGAAGGGTCCGGTACCTGGCTGGGTCTGACAAGTCCGAAATAGGGACGGCGGGGAAATACATAAAATACTCACACTGAGATTCCATCATTAAAACCATTCCTACAGCGACTGGAACCAACCCGTTAGCTGCGAGGCTAGTTGTGCTATTTTATGGTCAGAAAGTAGGTAGGTGATCTTCCCGGTTTGGTTTGCAACAGTGCCTAATTTACGCTTCCATCTACCGATGTGTATATTTTTCTTTTTAAAGGGCATGGGTATTAGCAATATCCTTAAACTTTATTAAACACACAAAATTCGCCCCATTGCACCACAGCCAGTCCTGCCTTGCTGTCATTGCTCTGCAGGCCAAAGTAATCCAACATCGAAACCGGTAATCGTTCAGACAATAATCCAGGGAAAACCAATCGATGCTCGAAAAATTAATGCTTCAAATGGTTATACGTTAATCAATATCAACGCTTTCAACAGTAATTTCAGGAATGCTGTCAGATAGGTGGGTGCTGCAGTTTGCCAAATATGTAATAATATTTGCAATTATCTGCAAGGTTTTTTTGTATACCCGAAATATACCCCTAATGCCAGGCTTCACAGTTCCATTTGCAGTAGAATATCGCGTCAGTAGTATATTTAGGGAAAAGGTTGTATTATCAAAACAAGAACCATTATGCATGTGAAAATTAAAACATATATTACTGCAACGTCTGATGTCAATAGTTCCATTTTCTGCGTGCTTGAATAGGTTTATGATATTATCTTTCTAGCCAAGCAGTAGGCTTGTTGTTATGGACGCAGTGTTACTACATGCAAAGGTAAACTGAGACTTAAAGCTGAGAGAGGAATCGGCTGCTCAGTTTCTCTTGTCGATCTACAAAAAGCTGTAATCATACTTATAGGCTCAAAAGTAGCATCGTGCAGTGTCAAAGACGTTTGAACATTGCTTAATATATCTTGTGGTCCACACAGCCCTACGCTTATACGAAAACATAGACAGGAGTTTGTTGCTGAGCTTGTCTCGTGGCTATAATATATTGTACTCTTTTATAAAGCACACACAGCTATAATCCTTGGTCTCAGATTCGTTTTCCTTGTAATATTGCCAAATATGGTCGCAATCGGGAAGCACATTACTTATTACATATTACTTGCTTTGCTCCCAAATAATTTTCAAAATAATTTCCGGTGGGGAAAATATTGGCCAGTTATTGATTTTGCAATGGTCTTTTGTTAGCCAGGACTAACAGGGGGCGCCTCAGATGCACCAGTTCTGTTTGTTATAATTGTTGGCAGACAGTTTTTTATTATTGATGCTTTGTTTGAGTCAGCTTTGGAAGGATGAGCACAAAGACGTGGATATCCTGAGTTAAACGAGCACCGTGATTTTTGGCACTAAACTGCATTATGTGCTTTATTCTGAAACTATGTAAGGTTGACCCTCCCAGTTACGGTATGCAGTGGTAACAATGCAGTGGAACTGAACCGGAGCATGGTATGGTAAAGTGTCAAGTGCCGATGAAAAAGTGTCATAATGTGAAGTTTTGCATCCTGATCACTGACTGAACCACAGTATCTTTGAAAAAATATACACAAATATCCTGCATCGAGTCCAAATTGCCCGTAGTGTGTGTGTGTGTGTGTGTGTGTGTGTGTGTGTGTGTGCCCTGTGGTGGGCTGGCGCCCCTCCCTGGGTGTCCCCTGCCCTGCGCCCTATGTGCTCTGGGATGGGCTCCAGGTTTCCCCGTGACCCTCACCAGGAAT
>JABJVR010048832.1:0-23404 GCA_025773905.1 Chitala chitala | reverse complement strand
ATGATCTACTACTCATGTGCACCTGGTGTGACACACCTGTGTGTGATTTGAGCCATTTTAAGTGGGAATAAATGTGAGGGTGTCCTAACTTTTCTTCGCACATTAGATTCAACCCTGGCCTCTGATACTCCTTACTTGTGGATCGTTACACATGCAAGCACTTCTGATCCCCTGAACATTTAATATCCAACCAGATTATACAGACGTTTAACTAAATCTGATGCAAGTGTTTTTAGTGTATGGTAAAGGTAGCGAAGTCAGACTGACCCCACAGTCTGCAACCAAATGAAAGGAGGATGAGGAGGAGGAAGCACTGTGACCAACTCGTGCAGTGTTGTACAGTGCACCAGTGTTGTACTCAGAGTGTATAGGGAAATACAGACGTGTAGTTCAGCACCAGTCCAGGGTTTACCAGAACAAGATGCAACAACCACAAACAATGTTCCTCCCATCAGTACCCAACAATCCTCATTCCTTGTGAAAAAATTAAACCTCAGGTGCTTCTGTAAACATTACTACAGATGTACTCTTTCACTCTTCTTGGGCAGTGTGTAGGTATGGAACTCTAGCATGATTTGCAGTCTATGAGTAGCATAGGTAACATCTGCGTACACGTTGGTGGAGGTAAGCTTTCTCATTCTTCTGTGCCGGGCAAGACTCAAAGTGACCACAGGCTCCAACAGAGGCTGACTTGCTTAGTGGTTTAAAGCTGAGTTTGTGGCATAATTCCTTGCATAACAAACACATAATCTGGACAGGAAGTTACCCACTCCACACCTGTGTGACCATGAACGTAACAATATGCTTCCCAAAGACAAAGGATTACACCTGCAAAAGTAGGTCACACATTTTAAATGACTTAATCTGCAGAAATTCTTGATTCATTATGTGTTTTAGCTATTCTGCACTATTCTACAGATTCTGCTGTGTGTATTTTAAACAAAATTTTAGTTAATAAGATTTCCAACTGAGAAAAAAATGTGTCATAGAAAAGCATACTTCACTGTGTTTTTGTTACTAGGACGTGAAAAGAAAACATTTTTAGTTTGCCAGAACTATTCAGTACACAGTATCTTAATCTGACACCTGGCCAACATTTCCTTCAGTTAATAAACACAATATAAAGCTTCCAAGTCATAACATGTTGACCAACATTAAAGTATTAAGTAATAGATTAATTTCCCCCTTAACAATGAAACAAAGGTTTAACATGATAAGGGCAGGTTGTAGACAACAGAATCTATGGAAACACCTTTTACATATGTATTTTACAGACACACACACACACACACACACACACACACACACACACACACACACACACACACACACAGTACACATTTAGTGCATCACTTGCATGAGTACTTACTGTTTTGGGACCTGCAGACTGACAGACCATCACTAACATTACCCTAATCATACCTACAGCTGACCTGTGACAGTACTCTCTTAGACACTAGCTTTTTGTTGAGAACCACAGAAGCTGGCTTTGACAAGGTGTGTAGCATCATGCAGTGTGAGCTGGAAGTGTGGTAGCTCGTTTGTGCAGGTAATACGTGGGTGATTCAGGCCCTGCTCTGCCGGGTTCCACATGCTTAACAACAAGTCCTAAAGGGAGTGCCAGCATTATTATACCAACAATAAAAACCAGGGTAGTCTAACCACTATAATCACAATCAATCAGGAAAGCATTTAAGTTACAACTGACTCTACTGTAATTACACAACATCACAATATTTTCTCAATAAATTCAAAACTATGGCCCTTGCCTGACAAAACAGCAACTAAGTAGACTGTTTAGTGCAAAGTCTTAAAGACAAGCTATCAAGAGACATACTGCAATTACACAGCACTCCTGAGCATATAGACTACGATGGCTGTACAAGTCTTATGCATGTATACAGAGAGAAACAGCCACTGCAAATTTGCTGCAGGATCTTTTCCAGTGTATTGTTTGGCCCATTGGCAAAAGGGGTGAGGCTGAAGAGGAAGGAAGAAGCATTCATACAGATTCAGGATTGGGCAGCAAACAATCACTGATTTTCAGTTGAAAGACATAAAATGATAACCAAATGCTTATTACCCTGTGCAATGCAACGAATGTGTGCATGAATGGGAAAGCTGAGTTTTACTGATAGTCCAAGAAGGTGTCCAATCACATTTAAAAACAATCTCTTATAGTCACAGCCAGTTAACTGTTTACCTAAACATATATTAAATATGTTGAAAGTAAAAGGCTATACCTACAACTGATTTAAAGGGATGTATGACAAATTTGTGAATAAAACCATCTTTTAGACAGTGTTTGGATGTGTTTGAGGTTTTCCAAAGAACAGTAATCAGCATTAAGCTTTGTTCAGACAGTGACAAGTATGAAGGATAGGCACAGCGGACAGATGTTGCAAATTAGGCTGATAAATTTTGAACTGTGTTGTTAACTGCCAATATAAGTCAAGTAGCTTATAAAAAGATGATATAAAATCTGCAGGATTTGAAGAGGTTGGATAATAAATTTGGGTCCGCAGGCAGTTCGCATTGTATGTGCGTCCACGTTCCGTCGAAGTGCATTGTGCTGAGTCACCAGTGCATCTCAAAAGTTATCCTACAAACATGCCTGGTGGCTCAGTCAGTAGAACATCAGGCTGGGATACAGAAGCTTCCCAGCTCGAATCCCAGCCCAGCCACCAGGTGTGTCCCTGAGCACGACACTCAACGTTAGCCCATTGTAACACATATGTGATGTAAGTCACTTTGGATAAAAGCGTCTGCCAAACGAATAAATGTAAGTACAAACATTATGAACAAAAACATTTCATAGAGCAAACAAGAGCATCAGAGAGCTTAATATTCAGTGATATTGAGTACGCAGTGGTGTCCAATATACATAATGTGAGATGTATAATAATACAAACAAGAGGAACTCGAAGACTTCAGCCAAATATTCTCAATTCATTTTATTTTAAGAAGTGTGTGTATGCATGTGAGAACTCACCCTGGCAATACAGTATATAGCAGCACTTCTGGACTACATGTGTCACAGACAGCATTGTAATCTTAATGCATCAAAACCTGGATTGTAGAAAAGTCAAACGGTACCTTGTGTGAACGCGTCACTTCCCTGATATGTACTTTAAACAAACATCAGTATTTTTTAACTTGAAGAAACAACTGCAGGGATAAAAATGATAAATTGATAGAACAAAAATGCATGGAGAATTACAGGAGTAAATCTGAACATAATCATTCATCTCCTTATTCACTACTGTGCACTCCCTGCTCACAACATGAGTCCCTGTTTTAGAACCTCCTAGCCTCATGTGCAACAAAGTTGGCCATGTAGCTGGGTGTAAACAGCAGGACTTTCTTGCCATGTAGCTGTTTGGCAAAGTCGCAGATCTGGACGATGTCTGGGTTTCCCAATTCTTCTTATACAGGATGTACTGGGCTTCAGATCTCCTGAAACAGGTGCAAAGGCAGAGTAAGCAGGTCTGTTCCCAGGTGTGGCCTGATCTTATGTCAAAAAACGAGGTCACACAGAGTTTCTAGGATGTCCTCTTCTCCTTTTCCCCTGTGGGTTCCAGATAAGGGTTTGCCTTATGGTGCTGGATGGAGGGTTGCTAAAGGTGCATCTGATACATCTCCACTGTCTCTGTACGATCTCTTCATTCACAAGCTGTTGACCCGTTTGCTGCCACAGCTCTTGATTAGTGATCATGCCTGGCCAGCAAATGCAGAGGATCCTCCTAAGGCACGTGTTAATGAAGGTCTGGGCCTTTTTCATGGTGGTGACAGTGGATCTCCGGGTCTCGCACTGTAGAATAGAACTGGCTTCACCATGGTGTTAAAGATTGTGATCTTGATGTTAGTTGTGGGGAGCTCCTGACGTTTTTCAGCTGGTGGAATGCTGCCTTTGTTTTGCTTGTCCAAATTCAGTATCTGTCCCACCCCACTTGTCGATGATACAAGATAGTTCATGTTATCCACCTCTTCTGTTGCTTCTCCTTCCAGATTGATCAAGGTTGTGTTCGCATCATTGACTTTCAACACCTTGCTCTTCCCTTTGTTGATGATGAGGGCCAGGCCTGCTAAATTGACTGCAATGCTGGTATCCTGCTGTATCTGCTGCTGGGTATGAGAGAGAAGGGCAAGATCATCAGCAAAGTCAAAGTCATCCAACTGTGTCCAGAGTGTCCACTGAATGCCGTTCTGCTTCTGGGCTATAGATGTCTTCATTATCTAGTCTATGGTGAGCAGGAGCAGGAGCAGGAGCAGGAAAGGTGACAGGAAGCATCCTTGTCCCACTCCCGTATGCACCTGGAAGGCTCCCATGAGTTTTCGGCCAGGCACCATCCAACAGGAAGTCTGGTGAAGCTTACGGGCCCCTGCTCAGTTTTGTGAATATGAGTTTTTTGATATTCACAAAATAACATGAATATTTTCAGTTAAACATTAGTGAAAATAACCCTAACCCTAGTGTGTAAATATCTTCCATTCCAAGTTCATGGATTCCCTGAAATCTATTCACAGATGTCTCCGGGACCTTTGGAACTAGTTATGAACCTCCAATCTAAGCTTATAAAATGCTCCTGTCCACACTCAGGAGGTCACAATCTTACTCAGAATGAACAAGCTTTTGGTTTCTTCTCATCTTAAGTTTTATACACACAAAAAGTACATCTTACTTTTCATGCAATGTAGAATAATGCGTACTCAAGGCATGTTGACCGTTATGATGATGATAGGAAAAAGCAGTGCAAGAGCAGCTACTGGTAGAACATCAGCCTTTCTGTAACTTTAACAAGCTACCTATCAGTGCAATCAAGATGCAAGATTGAAAGGTGTCAGTTATTCTACACCCAGATCTCAGATCCAAAAATATTATTGAAATTCAGTTATTTTACTCAATACAGTTCTACAGAGACAAACTTTAAGTCCATGAAAATGTAAATTTTGTTAAACATTTATGCTAACCTTTATACTCATGCCCTATGTCTTAAGGCTTTTTGAGACAGTGGATTTTAACATAAATGCAATGCTTGTCTTATAACTACATTTTAATATCATTGAAACTAATGATCATGGTTTTCATTCCTTTATGTGTACGTTTTCCAGTGTCAGCAACACATGACTTACTAAAGTTATACTCTTCAATGCGGTCAAAGCCATATCTGATAGAAAAAAGTACTGCAACATAAGCAAAACAGAGTTAGAAGCAAAGCTGTATCCTTTCAGTTTCCTAAATGAATCTTGAATTCTGAGGCAAATTTAGCTTGATGCATTGTCCAGGAAGTTGGGAATGAAAATAATAAAGTCTGATATGCAAAAATAACAGCTGGTCTCTCTGAGTCTTCTTGTGTGACTTCACCGTGACAGCACTCTGAAATAGCAGCAGTGTTCATTGCTAGCTAATAATCATTCCCCACTCACCCACTGTCTTAGCAATGACAAAGAGCACAGCACTAGCCTCACACTAAGAGAAGAACGTCTGCTGGAGAATCCTGTCCAGTAGCTGTCCATCCGTCACCTTCCTCATCAGGTACTTGAAGCATCCTTCATCCTATACCTGCCATATGGATGGTTTGGCCACAAGAGGTCAAACATAGGCTAGGTCACACCTGAAACAAACATAAAATAAAATATTGTGGATCATTATAAAAATGCACAGCAAACTAATGTAAAATATTCTAACAACAAAAAGGATATTACTTATACCTTTTAAAGTGATCATGTTGGGTCACTTTAAAATAACATAAATCAAATGCTTAACAAAAACCATCCATTCATTATCTTAACCGCTTATTCCTGGTGAGGGGAAGCCTGGAACCCATAGGATGCAGGGCAGGGGACACCCAGGGTGGGGCACCAACCCACCACAGGGCACACACACACAAACTACGGGCAATTTGAACACACCAATTAACCTAACCTGCATGTCTTTTAGATGGAAACCGGAGCACCCGGAGAAAACCCACCAAGCACAGGGAGAACATGCAAACTCCACACACACAGACAGAAGGCAGGAATTGAACCCCAGGCCCAGAGGTGCACGGCGACAGTGCTAACCACCACACCACTGTGCCACCCAACAAAAACCAAAAACAAGTCATAAAAAAAATAAAACTTCCCTTCTGAAACTGAAGATGCCTACCAATAACCCACTTTGTTTGAAAAGAGAGTCCAGCTGGATATGTATACAGATATGTATCCAGTAGACAATAAGCTTTATGAAGATATCATGTCTACAGCATTGTTTTTTGCCATTAATTTAGCTGAATAAGTGCATACAAAGTTAGTAGATAAGCCAGTTAACTGGATAAAATATTTCAACCTGGAATTTCATATTCTTATGCTGTTGACATTAAATAAGTGGAATTCATTACAAAACATGCAAATATCCTACCTCCAATCTAAACAGCATCAATACATGCTGGTCCTTTTCAATCCCTATCCTTGAAAAGGTTGCCCTGAAACTCAACTTGCATCCCTCTTGCACCAAAACACTAAACCCCAGATTTAATCTCTGTATTTCCTCTACATACCCTGCTTCTGAGATCACACCTATAGGCTGCTTACGTTTGCTGTGCTGCTTACCAATGACAAATCCTAAAGTGCAACTAATGCCACTCAAGTAGGCAACAGTGTACAAAGTCATTTGGCTTGTATTGTTTTACTGAAAAAGGACTGAGGGTCTGCGCTTCCTCAGCATGAATACTAGCAAAATATAAATGTAAAAGGAGTTACATTCTTTCAAAAGTTTAAATTAAAATATTTAAAATACAGCCTGTGTCAAAATGGAATCTGTTTTCTGGATGCACGTGACTGGTCAAAATTAACCTTATGTTGCATAAAAGAATTGGGAAGCTGAACACCGAACCTTATTATTTATTAATGGTTGATATACTGCTGTTTACCGGTAACGAGCATTAATTTTTTGTAAAAATAATAAAAACAAATCTATAAAGCGCTTTGTCAGAACTGTACAATCATTAACCTGCTTGCCTTTTAAACTGAATGAACAAACCTCCATGTACCCCATTATGAGTGACATTTATATTAATTAATTAATTATTAAAATAATATTTTTATACCAGTGGGTTGTCATAAGATGACAAGTTTGCTACCATGTTATATGGCCAATTTTGTCACACAAATAGTCTATTATGTTGATATGGTGTTCAGGAATTTCACTGCGTGCCAGTATAAACATATAAAGTATAACATGAATTTGTTCTTAAACTGTCATTCATGGGTTATTACTCTCATGGACCATTCAGGCACCTTGCCCAAAATAATCAGAGCATTTTTGCTAAAACATGAAGGACAGTTAGGAATGTCCTCTACACTACTTTCATGTTGTCGGCCTGCCAGACATGAAATAAAACAGCAACGGTGCAACGTATTTACTGACAACGGCAAAAACAGATTGTGCTGTACAGATTTAACAGGGAAACAAAACAGAATAGTATGTAAACTCACTTTATCCACACAAATGATCAAAGAGCATTAAAAAGGGGTTAATTACTTTAAATACATCTTTTTCCCAATGTAAGTACTAAGCACTGGGTACAGTTAATTTAGTGGTAAAAACTTAAAGTACATGGACAACATTACCATTCCATGTGAACAAATTAAACAGAGCAAAAGGTCAAAAGCAGCAAAATACAGCAGACCTGTGCAGTGGGGAGGATGCACACCAACAGAGAGTCCTTGCCCTCCTCCAGTGGAACTGGTGCCACAAAAACGAAATCCTTTGCAGAGCTGGTGTGCATTAGCATCTCGTGAATCTGCATGCACAAGCAGTATTAGCAGAGAAAAGAGGTCTTAAGGTCAAAATGCCATTCTTTTGGGACAAATTCTGCAGAAAAAAAAGTTTACAATAATATATACAATGAAGCATATGGAGCAAATACATACCCAAAGAGAAAGATTACAGCATACCACTCAAAAACAAAATAAATGCACACTTTATCTGGAGTAGAACACATCTTATTTCTGCACTAAACATACAAAACAGACTCTTACCTTTTGGGAGTTTTGCAGAGAACTCCAAGTCAAAACAGAAAGTGTCATCTGGTTTCTGTTTAGATGGTTTGAAGGCAGGTTGCAGTTCTTGCCTTTAGAGTTTCTGCATAAGCTCATCCCTGTACAGCAGACATGTCTGCTCTCCTCATAGCCACACTGTATACACAGTTGTTCCATCTGGCACTCACATTCCAATCAGCTCAAGTTTGATTCATATCTTTAAATTACGTTGAGTGTGTGCATCAATGGAGTCACGAACAGACAACGCATTTCAGTAACTCCTAGGAATGGCTCAATAACCGTGACAGTTTAAACAGGTGTTGGAAATATACTGTGTGCCATTCATTTAAAATAAAATCACTTCACTATCACAAATACGGTAGCTGCTGGAAGTGACAACAAAACGTATAGGCTGATAAAGCCAGTTAGGCATCAAAGTTAGTCCTAAACTTGACTGCAGAAATGAGAAGAAATGTGAATTATGGAAGTCAGTTCAATAAAACTAGCATATTATCACAGAAAGTATGAAAAGTGATGTTGAAACAGGCAGAAACTGACCATCTGAGCACCAAAGGATCTAAATGATGTGTAAACAATTGTAGAATGTGAAAGTTTTGCAAATTGTGTTAGAACAATCTCTAATTCCAGTAATTTTACTGAATATTTCACTCTTTCATAGCATTAGCTGCACTCTAAAGTACATTTTTACACTAATAAAGCTATGTCTGACAAAACAACAAGTAGAAGCTATATAACAAGGAAGAAGAAGTTCTTTTTAAACATACAGTACACCTTTTGGAAAAGGGCTGGAAGTCTCAGGATGCCTGAACTTAGGCAACTGTCACTTTTGTCTCATGTTATCTTTAATAACAGCATTTCATTGTAAGAAATATGTCAGGCAAGGATGCAAACTGACATGTGCATTAATGACCCATGAAATCAACAAAAACAAATTCAGCAGCATATGCAACTGCAGGCTTACAGTGAGGCAGCAGGGACAGTCTAATTAACCTTGTCAACCCCCTGCTGGACAGGCAAGGTCTCATCGTCACACTCCACTGGCGGCGGCTGCTGCTGTCTCTACATGCCTGCGTCCACGAGGTCAGTTAGTGTGACACTGGAGACCTGGACGCCTGCCTAAACAGATGCTGCAGAAGGCCAGAACAAGGGCCACAGCCACAATCTGGCATCACTCGTTTGCCCTTCTGAAAGATCCCTCCCCACCTGGGACCGCAGGCATCTGCCTGCTCATGGTAAGTACTAACACTGCAAAAAACGTGGAATGGGAAAGATTATGAAGCCCCCTGTTTCAAAGAAGAAGAAAATATTAACTATTCCTAGACTGTAAATTGATAATAGCAGACTGTGCTTTTGAAATGATAACAAAGTATTCTCCAGTATTACACATTTTTACATCTTGCATCTTAAGTGGTAGGACTGCTCATTACCTTTAACCCTTATGACATATGGCATTATCAAATGTCACTTCATTTGAAAGACAGTACCATGTAATGCATTAGCACAACACACTGCTGTGATACTGTTACTCACAAAGGCAGACATACCTAAACACTTCAATGGATATTTTTTTCAGCTTCCAATCTTAGAAACTGGGATTATGGATTTAGCACTAATAGGAAAAAAAAGGCAGGGGGCTACTTCCGAATGACAAGGCTAGTGGTCTGGATAGTTAGGAAGGGACAGTGCACCACCTATGAGAACCATGTTCATGGTTTCATTGTTGTTCTAGCATTTGTAAATAAAGAAAACACAGCAGACATGTATCCTCAAACGGACAGTAATCTAATACCACCTGTTACCATATAGATATAAATAAATATTTTTTTTTTTACTAGAGGTCTGCTGGACATGATACTATAGCCTGTGTTGCAGGACACATTTTCAGGTTTGTGGGCAGGAGCAGAAGAAAAAGGAAAATAAAACTTCAGAAACCCAGCAAATACATAAACTTCACATTTCGAACATCATCCATCTCTCAATTGACATTTTTTTAATGATACTGCAGTCTCCTTTATTATGAATGTTCAAGCTTCCATGCACTTGTAACCGACCAGAACTCAGGAAAATTAAAGAAAAGATATGCTTCATTCATGCAGTGTGGTAAAAATTCTGAATTTCGTAAATGGTCAACACAACCCCTATGCCTTTAGGTGCTGAAATGAATGTCAAAACACAAAACCATTGAAATTAAAGTGTTTAAATATATACACATACACACACACACACACACACACACATATATATATATACATACACACATGGAGGCCATGGAGGTGATGGGAACACCTGAATCTAATGATTTCTGTCCATATGTCTATAAAGGAATTATGCTAATTTACATCCTACCATACACATTGAATCACCAGGCCGCTTAAATATATATATGGAAAGAAAAAAAATGATATTATATATGTTGTTTGTACATATGTTTTCTTGCATTATTAAACAGTAAGCAAATTTGTTTATAATCTGATAGAAAACAGTCTGTCTTCTAACATGCGAACCATTTTGGCTCCCCATTCAGAAGCAGTAGACAGAGTTTACTTGTTGACCCTCACAGCTATTTGTTTGAACAAGAACTTAATAACAGAGTCTGGAGATAGACCAACAATGATACCAAGCCAGACCTCGCTGACAGAGCATGGTACAGCACAGAGCAGGTACAGCATGGAGCAGGTACAACACTGAGCAGGTACAGCTTGAAAACAAAGCACTGCTAAACTTCGTGATGTACTCCTCTCATAACAAAAACAGACACTGACATGATTTGCACACAACAGCTTGTCAACATGGAGTTTGGGTGTTACCTGTGCTTTTGCTAATCATTTATATAATGACATATATACTGTATTGTTTCCTCAAAGAAAGATACAGATCTGATTTTTTTATCTGAATTCTCTTCCTGCACTCCTCCTAGCACCGAAAATTCCTGTACACTCCTGATAAACACACCAGCTTTGCATGCATTTCATCTGGTATTGAAGATAAAAACCTGAAAGTCCCACTTCACTGATGTAGTACAGCACAGTTGTCAAAAGTCCAACATGCTCCACTCTTGGTCTTTGAACACATTGTAATAATGTAGCCTATAGTCTCAATGTAGGCTATTAAATATTAAATTTTATTACTCATATCTACCATAATAAGTTGCTAAGTGTGCTTGTGTTTTACAGTTATAACAATTTCACTTTTCCAAATTAAACAGGAAACAACAAACTAACTGCATACAGTGTATTTCTGCATACAAGAACATAACTGAAGTGGCCATTTTTATAAAAAATATGAGTGCAGCTGGGTGTAGGACAAAAACCGTTTTGTTGCAGGTGGCTTGCAGGACTAATGTGGACCTCTTCATTGTGCAATGTGGGAGCGGGGATGGAGGTTTGGGAGGAAATGGGGTTATAAACTCAGTCCAATGCAAACCTCTACTTTAAACCATCCGTTTTATATACTGTATATTTTTATATTATTTCATGATTTAAAAAAATATTTCTGTTTTAATGAGATGCGCATGCCGTGCTAACAGCAGGCAGCCTCACGTCATGATCATGCCACTATACGCACGGCCTTTCTTCTGAAGCATGAGTAATGTTATGTTTGTGACACTTGTATTGCTTTAATCATTTTAGCTGAAAAGCCCTCTCATTTGTTGGGTCACTCATGTTTTCTGACTATCCCTAGGGGTACTTTCACATGGTTACTTCTGAGTAACCGCTTCATTTGTGTCATCCTTCAACTAGAGCAGTTGTAATTTACTCTTATGTACTGAACCCTTCAGGCCTTTCTGTGATCTTTGACTGGGTTCTCTTCTTAGTATCGGTGTTCACAAAATTTTGAGGATGCAAACCTGTCTATTAGACAGTATTTGGACAGTTGATTTATTTTCCATTTCCTGATGCTCCAACCAACAACCTGGACATGCAAACATCAGGATATTTGTTTGCCTCTTTTCCTAATTCATGCAAGATATTCTCTGTGGTGGGTTGGCGCCCTGCCCTGGGTGTCCCCTGCCCTCCGCCCTATGTGCTCTGGGATGGGCTCCAGGTTTCCCCGCGACCCTCACCAGGAATAAGCGGTTAAGATAATGTATGGATGGATGCAAAATATTCTAAGATATGCACCTGAAATGTTTTAAAATGCAGCTACATAAATTTCGCCCCTACCCTGGGACAGGAAATAACAGATGTTGGTGTGCCATGAGACCCCCCATTAGAACCCCTAGGAACCACCATCAGGCAGGGGGTGTAACCTTCCTGATCACCACTTCAGGTGCCATGAACTCCATGGTGCCACAGAAGGTGCAAGTTCCTTCTGTCCTGGTCATTCAACTCATTACTCAGCTGAAAGTCTGCATTGGAGCACAGTGCTGTAAGGACTATGTAACGATCTGAGGGGAGACAGAAGATTGGAGGCGAAAGATTAGTCTAATATGCGAAGGTTTATAACAAAAACAGAGTCCATGTACAAAGGTTATGGGGAACATGGTAAATAAACAGGAATCTGACTAACGTAGAAGGCTTTACAATAACACATAGAGGAGCATAACAAGGCATAGAGGAGCACAACAACCAGCCAAGAACTAATACAAAAGGGGAGGTATATATAGGAAGACACATATCAGGAAATAGGGCAGGGCTGGCAAGAGATAACGAAGATGAAATTAAGGAGGCAAAGGGGAAAGCTAAGGGTGACACCTAGTGGACATGAGGGTCATGGCTAGCAGGGTGTGACAATACCCCCCCACTCAGGCTGCACCTGCAGCCATACAGGAGACAAGCCCAGGGAGAAGGGGAGCAGAAAAGACAAGAAGAAAACGAAGAGACAAGGGACCATGAGACATACAGGCAGTAAACAAAGACGATAGGATCTGGGGTTGCCCAAGGGCATGAGCGACAACGAGGGCATGGACTGAAGGACTAAGGGATGACAGACCAGAAGACAAAGGCAAAGAAGACAAACCAGAGGGGACAGGATGAGGCAATATGTCAGGAAAAATACCAGGGACCGGGGCAAACAGACAGGATGGGAAAGTCTGCGGACGAACAGGGCAGGCATCCGGTGAGACGTGACCGACGAGGATGAGGCGTGGCCAGGCTTCTGGTGAGATGTGACCGACAAGGATGAGGCGTTGCCAGACTTCTGGTGAGACGTGACCAACGAGGATGAGCCGTGGGCAGGCTGCAGGACTGGCACCGGCGGCTGGGCAGACTGCGAGACCAGCGGTGGCGGCTGGGAAGGCTGCGGGACTGGTGGCGGCAGCTGGGCAGGCTGTGGGACCGGCGAGCTGGTCTGCAAGACAGGCAAGAAGCAGGCTTGGGAGCACAGTTTGCTGGGCTGCAAGACAGAGGTGAGACCAGGGAGCCAAGCTGCGGGGCAGGTGGCGAGACCAGGGACGAGACCTGGGGCGCCAGGGACAAGACCTGGGGCGCCAGGGACGAGACCTGGGGCGCCAGGGACGAGACCTGGGGAACCAAAGGCATGGTCTGGGGAACCAGACACGCACTCTCAAGCATCAACAAGGTTTGGACCCCTTGTGACCAGAAGACTGGTAGCTCAAGGGTCTGAACAGCACAACACATAGAGTTTGGTGGCTCTGGGGTCTGGGTCACACTATGGACCAGGGACTCCTGGGACTGGAGGACGAGTGGACTGGAGGATGAGTGGTCTGCGTATACGTGATCACCAGGTGGGGGCACCATTAGTTTTGTGTGGGTCAAGTGATGCCACCCTGTTTCCCACCAAGGGTGGTCTGATTACTGCAGTGAACAGTACTCAAGGCTGTCTGAGTGGACATAACTGCTGCTACAGTTCGGTCTGTCTACAGGGCTATGTCTACCCCTACAGATGACCATGAAGCAGTGTAGCCAATGTCATCTCACTCAAGATCGCTCTTGGCCTCAGAGCTCGAGAGGGGATCTCTATGGAGCAACAGAACCTTCATTGGCTCAAGGGCCATAGCACCCAACTGCAGCGTTTCCCTCGCTACCTGTCAGGGGCGTGAGTACACAAAGTTCTCTAAGTCATCAAAGAAGTCATGGAGGGACACGTGAGGTCCTTCCCAACAAGCTCTGTTCCAATCAGCCCATTCAGCGGCTTCTCCCATGAGCCACTGTATGGCTAGAGCTATCTTTTTCTTCTCAGATTTGCCCCTGTTAGGCGGACAGTCAACTTGGACAGAAATCCACGTGAAGTAATCCCCAAGACCTTTCAGTGAGCCGTCATATATGGAAGGCGGTTTAGCCTTCCCCTTGCTAGTTTTGCCTCTGACCAAATTGTCAGAATGATTTCAACCAAATTAAAGACATGTCTGATTCCAGACGTATGCAAAACCATAGAATACAGAACCAACTTCTAGGCTAAAGATATTCTTTCTGAATATTAATGGTTATCACAGAATGTAACAGCAGCACTTAGTATCACAGCCCTTAGCCATAACACAAGTGGCAGGTTTCAGGAAGACCCCAAGAATGGGACACTTCGGGTGTCTGTAAACAATGTCTAGGCTGTACAGATGGTCCAAAGAAGGGGCTAGTTCCGTAAGGTAGAATTTCACATCCTCTTCTGCAAACATAAACAGGTGTTACTAGGTTACCTGCAGATCTCTGCTAATAATACAACAAAAAGCAAAACACAATACAGGGGTCCACCAGGCGTAAAGATGTGAAAAAGGGTCCTGCAGCAATGCATATCATACAGATTTTTATTATTAACGTATAAACAATAACTGAGACAACTCAACAAGGACGTGTGTGTGTGTTTGTGTGTGTGTGTGTGTGTGTGTGAAGACAAAATCTATTGGACAGCTTTCTTTGACAACAATGTGTCACAATGTGTTTACTTTGTATAACTTTATTGTAACCCTGACATTTTTAAAAGGAAGCTTAGCTGTACTAAACTGACTTTCACTCCTTCATTTCAAACACATTGCTGAAGGTGACCACAACTGTTCTGTAATCAATATAAATTTATACAAGACTCTATTAAGGTCAGACTTGTGCTGTGTCAAGGCATCAAAATAAAATTACTGAGATAAATTTTGTTGACTTATTACTATGCAAGTATCAAATTTTTTTTCCCTAGTGTTCTAGAACATGTAAACAAATGGAGGAATATGTGAAATTTCACAACATACACTCCTGCTCACCGTTATTGGCACCCCTTCATTTTTTGCATAACCTGTACAGTATCGTCAGAACTAATTGGAAATGTACCACATTTATATCATCAGGACTTTTTAATTGGAGGTCCAAAGTAATTTAACAAAGAACGTTGTTTTTCAACTTACATGTTGTCATTTCAAAGAAGAAACTGAAAAAAATGCCATGGCCAGTATTAAAGGCTCCCCTCCTTAATATTTGGTTGCACACCCTTTGGCAGAGATGACAGCCTCCAAATATTCTATCTATAAGCTTCTTGTAGTTCTCAGCTGGTATTTTCACCCACACTTCCTTTGCAATTTGTTCAAGCTCTTGATCGTTTGCAGGGTTCTTTTCCCCAATGGCAGAGTTCAGCTCACCCCAAAGATTTTCAATGGGATTGAAATCAGGACTCATTGCTGGCTATTTTAAAACGGTCTATTATTTTCTTTTCAACCATTCCTGTGTGCTTTTGGATGTGTGCTTTGGGTCTTTGCCTTGCTGGAGGACCCATGACCTTCGAGTCAAACCAAGTGTTCTTACATTGGGTATAACGTTTCGCTCTAAAATCTCTTGGTAGTTTCATGATTCCTTTGATACAGTTAGCAGTGGCGCAAGACTGGGAGATGAGAGCTGACCTGGGGAAGCAGCTCAAGTTCCATATATATAATATATATATAATGTTTTTTTTCCTTTCTCTTCCACTGAGTCAGCCTGGTACATTTACTTTTTTAACAGTATAGGACAAGATACTAAAAGAGCAAAGAAGAAAAATAGCTATGCCAAATACAGCTACATTTGTAATACCAATCATCTGATTTCCTATACCGTGTGTCCTATAAATGCAAATTAACTTTTGTGTCTAACTTTCATAGACAATATTAAAGACAGACCTATATTCACAATACATAAACAAACCCATCTCTGAAAAGGAAACGACACAATGAAAAAAAGGAAAACTGTTGACCTAACTTTCTCCTTTTTTCAATGATATGACAGATAATGTACATATACCATTCATCATTTCTGCACACACCCTCACATTCAATGCATAACTTGGCTCAAAGCTTAGTATTTTAATCCTTTCTTTTCTCTTACATATTTTTAATACTATTTTTAAATTATCTGTATACAACCCTAAATCAATTTTTTTACTTGCCTTTAGAATTGTAGGTTATGTTTTCTGGTGGCAGGCAAATAACATTTTCTTTAACCACTGCTTGACAGATGGCCAAGCATTCTCTTCCATTCTATCAAGTTTTGACTTGCAACTACTAACTTGTAAACTAAATTACAAAATTACATTTTTTGCCTAGTGGCAGCTTTTCTCTTGAATTCATTTTATCAACTCTCTCTTCAGTTTTTTCTGTTGTAATTTCTACAGCAAGCATATCTCTGTTCCTTTGGAATTGTTGCCATTATTAAAACATATAGAAAAAATCACTGGGTTTATAAATTACATTTTTCCTCTGGACTGTACAATATTTCATAATACAACCTAGAAATTTTATTTCGCTACTGACTATTGTATTGCCACCACTATTCAGAAATGAAGTAATTGCTCTCTGCATCTTCAGTTTAACTTGCCACAGCAAAGGTTTACCAGGTTTATGGTACACAGGCTCAATAAATTCAGAAAACGTAGTAAAGCGCAACTTCACTATAAAGGGTGATTCATTTTCACCAAAACATCCCATTCCACCTTTATGCAAACGCAGACTCTTACTGTAAAGAACATTTAAAAACTCAGTGAGACTTTAACAAATGGTAGGGTTCCTTTTCAGAAACGTAAGTACTATATCTTTCAGTGATGGAGAAAAGCACTACCTCAAACCACAAAGCAATAGGTGAAATAATACAAAAATATTCATTAAATGAAATGCTGACTGCAAATTAGCTAATTTATATTCTCAATATTTCAATATGCCCAAAACAGAAAAAAGACCCAATGCTACCTACAGAGCTCTAACATGTATAATGACGTTACAATTCTTCAACAACTTTAGCAGTCACTATAAAGCCAACAAGAGACACTACCATCATTAATGAAATCCCAGCTTTACCTAGAATTTTACGTATACAGAAGAAATGCCTCGAAGAATACAACATTATGATACTGTTCATTCTGAAAGAGTGATATGAAATAGCTCCCTATAAAGTATGCATATATTAATGGTGTTTGTTGTATGATATATTCAGAGAAAATAAATATCAATTACAGTTTCCATTTTTAATTGCCATGCTCACTACCTCACAACTTTAGTCTTTGACACAGCTACTTTGAGATACAGTACAAGTACTTCTGCTTTGCCATGTGGATAGAGCTACTCAATGAAGGGTTTTACAGCGCAAAGGTTTTTATAACTTTTGCAAATAAAACATACAGTACTGAATGTATGCATGTACTATACTGTAAATACCAACTTGAAAGAATTGGAAGGAAATTTTCTCTGTGGAAAAATCTGCCACAAAATCTGTTTTAAGTAGCAGTGGCTAAATGATTTGCTCCCTGGCTTTATTATGCTTATGTCACTAAGCTTATGTTTTGCATGTAGGCTACTGTCAGGGAGCTGGTGAAATGCTGGCAAGACAATGTTTACATGCCACATATATGTTGCCATATTTGTTGTTGTAATTAATGCTTTTACCCTGCTAGTATTTGTGCTACAATAAAAAAAGCACAAGACCTTGCAAATTCCTTTCAATTCATTCAAGTGGTTATTGTGGAGTTTAGTGCACACAGTCATGAGCATGCAGTGCTGTTTATCTTGTAACGTTCAGAGAACGGAGGCACGGAGGCAAAGGTAGAGTCTAACGTACGAAGGGGATTTAATACAATGAACGGGGTACTGGTACATCGATCTAAGAAAACAAATATAATAACAAGGCCAACAGCAAATACAAGCATCAACGTCATACATTCAACAACTGGCAGGGGACTCAAACAAAAGGGAGGTATACATAGGAACCAACATCCTAGAACACATGCAGGAATTAACAAGACAGTTATGCAGGGCTGGGAACACATAACGAAGACTAATCAGGCAGGGAAGAACAAAAGGAAGGGTGACACCTGGTGGACACAAGGATTATAGCAGGTAGGGCATGACAGTTGTATCAAGAAGGCTTAACCTTTTATATCAATTTTGTTGTCCTTAATTTTCCATCCTGACACTTTATTTACATGGGGAAGCAGAATTAGTGTTACTGTATCTCAGAGTCGATGGGTCAAAGGCTTAATTTTTCAGGTCTATGTCTGCTCTTCCCATGTCCTATAGATGTCCCTGTTTCCTCCTTTGTGTTTAATTCTAAGTGGATTAGTCTCTCCCAGTTGTGTCTCATTAAGGTCCTTATTTAAACCCTCCTTTTGGGTCAGTATGTTGCCAGTTGTTGAGTTGTAAAGAGTTATACTGACAGTCCTCTGTGAATCCTTGTTTGCATCCTTTTTTGTACTTGGTTTTTGCCGTTTTGTAATAAATCTCCCTCTTTGCGTTCGGACCTCTCCTCAGACTACCTCCATTCGTGACATAATTCATGTGAGGGAGTTTCCGTGGTAATTACAAACAGGCAATGTGATTGATATTATATTAACGGTCTCTGAATATACTACGTGAAAGATCCTATTAATATAATCATAGTTTATAGAGAACTATCACATACATTAATTTGTATTTTCATGTCACCCACACTTTAAGGCACCAGCTGTTGTATATACTGTAGTGTTGTTCATTAAACATTTGGTCATGAATTCTGTCCACTACAATGTCATAATTTATGGCTACAAATCACTATGAGCTTGCGTTAGCTAGACCCACCAATACCTTTACAAGCACAATGATTGTTGGGCGTATAAATGGAGTGCACTGTATTTTATGAACATATTATGGACATACAACAATAGGATTCTCTGAAATATAAACCAGTTATAGCATTACAAAGTATTTACAATTTACAGTTCTGCCCCCTTTAATCAACCCCTGCCTCCATTACAAATGGAAAACACTTTCAGAGGATAAACTGGTAGTATCACACTTTAAAGGAAGTCTTGCACACTGCTTCTTCAACAGATGAGCTCATCCTGACAGCGGGAACTGAGTGCGATGGAGTGGGTGGGGGCAGATGAAACTGCATTATTAATGGGACCATGGAGCAACACACACCACTGCTGGGAGAGCAAAACCAGCAATGAGAGAATCCAAAACTTCACAAGTCCACTAATCAGCTTAGCAGCATGAAGACCTCTCAGGGCAATACAGAGCACCCAGCTGCTTGAATTATTAATGGCCTCCACCATGGGGAATGCAGGAAGGTCGCTGCCAGAGCAGCTTCCCTACATTCACAAACACAGCGCTGAATCGGCTTTGCAAGCTAATATTTCCCCACCAGACTTCTCACCTCCATATCCACTGAACCAAAACACTAAATGATCTTTGTCCTTCCTGCTGCTACCTTTGGCAAGGCTATGACTTCCATCTCTCTCCATGTCTCTGCCTTGCTTGAAAAATCAACACTTTGTGTACTTCTTCACAATAGCGTCTGGGTCTTCAAGAAGGTTGCCTTCTTATGTACATTTAAAATTTCATTTGAAAAGTTGCAAAGAATTTTAATTGTTTCATTATATAGCAACAATTTGTTCCAACCAAGGAATGTGTTGTGATTTGATTGGATAAGAGGCATTTCAAGAGTGCTGATATTTCACAACAACAGCACTGGGACATTTAACAACAATAAGTATCACTCCATTTTACATATGTTCTGATAATTATGATTACTGTAATAATTACATTACTTAATAATTACAATTGCAATAACTGTAATAAACAAACAAATCAATCTGTGGTTGCTTATTAGTGTCAACTAATAAATGGCATTTGTAGAAATCTTGTATTAATACAGCACTCACTCTCATCTGATACTGTTTTACTAGCAAAGAGGTTATTTTCTTTGCATGAACTTAGAACTACGAAGAATCGGATCATCCACAATCTGATGCCCATTCTCCTGTAAAAAACACGAAGAAAACGCAACCCAGCAGCAACCACACCACATACCAGGATGAGGGATGCCATAAACACGGAAATTAACTGTATAAGATGATCAGCTTGTACAAAAGCTGGAGGTTGTTTTTTGAAACACTTCATAATTATACTGAAATTATTCAGTGCTTCTAAACTTAAACATGTTGTTTGGTAATCCAAATCCAACTTTATCTCCATACTGAATTTACTACTGATAGGCTACCTGTTGAACCTATCTCAAATAAAGCATCTACAAACATGTTTTACCCAGTTAAACTGTACAGTAATCAGAACTTGAGAACACATGCGTAACACATTTTCTATAGGTTAACTGCACAAATTAATGCAACACACAGTACGGTGTCCTCTATATTTTGAGTGTCACACAAGATAAAGCAGTCATACATTTCAAACCAGCTGGTTAAAATGTAATGGACTTTCATTAAACTGCTTTGGGTTAATATTTACTTATTTTATAATCCTGAAATTGTAAAAAATTCTCCACTGTGGAGGTCTGTTTTCACCTACCAAAAGTGAACATTTGTCTTTTTAGTAAATTCAAAAATTAAAGTATAGATTTATATTGCTAAAAGCAATGATTAGTTACCCTGTTCATGGTGGAGAAATTGCGTTCACAGTTCATGCTGCCCAGAGTAATGGCATGCGATGGCATGTGACCCATAACATCACAGATGCATATGCCAACACTGGAGCCCTCACCAACACCAGAACCCCCCCCCCCTTTGCCCGGATCACTTCTCTCACTTCTAATATGACTTACACTTCTCCTCTGTTCCTCATCTTCATTTGTTTCCAGCGTTTTGGAGAGAAACGTTAATATTTTTGGCTGAGCATCCCCTGGTTTCCCTTTCTTAGGTGGTGACATGCTCACTTTAATGTTAATACCAGCCAAATAACTTATATTTTATTAATATTAATTAGTCCCAATACCACTTTTTGTATAAGTACTTACATTTGAGTACTTGCCGATACTGAGTACCGACACGAGTACTTAATAATATTGCAGTTGCAGTATTTTTATTACAAAAATTACAAGTAACAAAAGTGCAATAACGTTAAACACAGTAATCAGATGTTCTTTTTGACCATGACAAAATAAAATAGGAGGCTGTTGCTCACATCCAAAAATTAACATAAAACTCAATGGGTAAACAAACATGGCACTGCCACCCCAGTTCAGTTAATGAAACATGTATGTAACTCAGAATTTCAGTACTATTCAAATGTACAACATACAACTTGTTACTTCTGTAAGAAGATGAACTAAGCCTTTTATGGAAAAATGAGAGGCAAGTTCTTTTTTATGAAAAGGAGTTTCTCTGCATGATCAGCTGTGAGCCTGTTTCTGTTCTCATCCACAATATGAGACACTGAGCTAAACAGCTTTTCACTGTCCACACTACTGCAGAGAGATATCTGCGCGACACTTCGGCCAGAGTGGGGAACTGCACTTTGTTAACCATCCAGTATTGCAGGGGTTTGTCTTTCCTAGATATTGTGGTCTCGCCAAGGTATGTCTCTAATTATATAGCAGCAACGGTTAGAGCAGTGGTCAGTGATGATGAGCTTTGCTCATCTGCTATCTCATCAAACACACTGTCCAGACTGGTGCTGGCCTGGGCCCTGCGTGGCTGTCTGGCAGGTGGTTCCCCATGATCCTCCTGTTTGTCTGCCTCTCCTTGAGACACCTTCTGCAGCTCTTGCATCATCATTTCTTTAGCCTCTCTAGCAGTGTTGGTGTTGAGAAAAAACTACCTTTATATCTAAAGCAGAGAAAAATTAACAGCTGATAGATATGCTGGTCTTAACTTTTCAATGTGTTCAATTCCGTATTTGCATAAAATAGTAAAATACACACGAACATAATTCGTTCTGGAAAAAGTGCTCATAATCCAAGCTCGCATAGCAAAGCGAATTTTCCCATATGGAATTAATGTAAAGTCAGACGATCCGTTCCATAAACCTAAAAATATTCATATAAAAATCATTTTTAATGGTATTTTATGCACAAATTATTGTCTGTAACATCTGAAACAAATAACAATGATTAATACACGGTATTAAAGTAAAAAATAAAACAAGTTAACCTGCACTTTACCTTTGAAAAGAGTCGTGGCTGGCATGAGGGAGACGAGAGGGAGGGTTATTGCTTGGAAGAAGAATCTCCTTCCATGAGAACATTTGGAATCTCAGGAGTTCTTTCTCTTTAACGAATTTCACTAACACTACCGGTTTCACTTAGTTTATGCTTTTTTGATTCACTGTCATCCTTTGACTCATTGGAATGTCTTTCCTTTCATTCGTGTTTAACATGAACCCATCCAATAACACTCGCTTCTGCCTCCATTTGAGGATTTCGCGGAAATGTGACTGATCGTATTTTTGTTAAACAGATTCGTTGTTCGCGCTGCTACAGCCATATTCAGGCGGTGCTTTTCTACTAAATTTTGTACAGTTTCCCACATTTTGCACACCTCCCTAATCTAATTTGAGGTATGATATATGAAAATGCTCGTCTTGCAAGTTATCGCTTGTTAACCAAGTGAAATATTATAATATAATAAATATTATAATATTATTATACTGTATAATATATTATAACTAATAATTATTAACGATTTTTGCTCGTCTTGCAAAGCACTCGTAAACTACATTATTCGCAGTTTAGGGTTCCACTGCTGGGTAAGCGCTTATGTTATTTGTACTACCTGTGGGTTGTCTCTGGACATTTTATCTTGCTTCTCCAGAGTTTGATGCAGTGTTGGTTTCTGCTGTCTCCCGCTGCTACAGCTAGCATTAGCAAACTCGTTGTACTGTGCGTTATGTTGATTCTTTAAATGTTTTTTTTAATTGCTCGTGTTGAAAGTGCTGGTTTTCAATCCCCCTCTTGACAATTTAGCAGAGCAAAGTTTACAGTCGGCTTTAAAATATCTCCACACCGCTGACATTTTTCCACATACGTCTGCCCGCTCAGCCACCACAAGATTGGTTGGACCCTGTTTTGACTTCAGAACTGCCTTAATTCTTCGTGGTATAGATTCAACAAGGTGTTGGAAACGTTTCTCAGAGATTTTGGTCCATATTGACATGATAGCATCAGGCAGTTGCTCCAGATTTGTCGGCTGCACATCCATGATGCGAATCTCCCGTTCCACCACATCCCAAAGGTGCTCTATTGGATTGAGA
>JABJVR010048831.1:0-23405 GCA_025773905.1 Chitala chitala | reverse complement strand
TGAAGACATTTTCTTTGCTGTGTTTTCTCTGGTTCTTCTGGTTCTTGGGACTTGCTCTCCCAGGAGACCCTGAAACACAGACGGACGTGCCTGCACTATTCCACTGCCATTTCCACTTTTGCATATCACTTGCTACACCCTAGCATAGCCTAGCCAAGCACTGCAGCTCTTTCCATGCCTGCCCGTCAGAGGTTTTATACGTCCTGTTTCGTGTGCTGTCACGCATGTGTAATTACACGTGGTTGGTGTGCTGAGTTTAGACTGTCATGTTGCTCAGACAGACAATACGTGGTGTCAAGATTGTCAAAAGCCGCTGGTTAGATTGTGTTCTGCTGTCAATCTGCAACAAAACACAAAGCAACTGAGCTAACCCTGAATATGGTAAGATTTTGAATAGGCATTAACACATAATAGCACTGGGGTTTCTCTTCCACATCATAGCTGCCATGCTGAATCTACAGCTCTGAGTTCTCAGTACTAGCAGTACTAACATTATGTTCTATTTATCTGGTGAAACTAAATTTAGCTTATCACAATCACACATATTTATTAATAAAACAAGGTGCTACTGGCAAATGTATTGTTCCAACTAGCCTTACTTTCAGCCAGTTTAATTTCCAGCTCTCCACAATAACTGAGAGGAACGTATGTGATACAGTACAACTGAAGTTTAAAAAAAGGCTGCTGCTGGGTGACCTACATGTCCCCGGATGGTGTAGCAGAATATAACGCATCTCATCTTCCCACAATGTGCATGTCATACATTTCAGCAACACGAAACAGACCAGCAGTGTTGTGCTGCTCTGCTATTTTAGCCGTTACACTGAAAATGGTTTTGTCAGTTCTTGCTATGACTTGAGCAAACTGGAAAACATTGGCAAGTACTGACACCAGGTCCAGGGTGTCCCCCTCCTTCTCCCCTTAGCTACTTACCCCTCCCCCTCACAACCCTGCGTAGGAGAAGTTGGATGGAAAATTAATGGATGAAGTAATTTAATTCCATGTTACTTTCAATTAGTACGACAGTTCATAAGACAGAGTCTGTCATGACTAATAAACAGTGAGAATTATTTTAGTAGTCTAATGGTTAGAAGACTACAATCAAGTATGTTTGTCTTAATAGTAATGCAAATTAAACTGCATTCAAAATGACACACTAGACTGTACTATTATGTGCAGTTTTAACAAGGTAAATAATGTTGTATAACATCACTAATTTCCAGTAGCAAGTGTCTACACAGTTATCCTGTTATTGCACCTCATTAATTAATTTATTTTAGGACCAATTAATTAGATCATCTACAACTGCTTTATAGCTACCACTCTATAAATAGCTTTTAAAAGGACTATCATGATTATGCTTTCAGTAGAACATGTCAATCATCACAAGTCTGAACCCGTTACCCAATTAAGGAAGCGTCGGAGCAGCAGTTGGCAGCCACCTGCCACCTTGGCTGACTGAGCGAAAGTTTGCGGGACAGCACAGCACAATGGGGGCTCCTCCAAGCTCAACAGCTGCTCCTCATCGTGCCACATCTTCCGCCATGTACGACACCGTACAATAGCACTTTGTTACAGTAATTATTACAGTAAGTATTTTTGGGGAGTATCTGTACTTTTATTTGAGTTTTTATATTTTATATTTAACTTTTACTCCATTATTTTTCTTAAATAAAATACATGCTTTTACATCATTTCCCACTAGGCATTTTTGTTGCTTATTACAAAAAAAAAGAACATGCTCCCAGATTTTTGGTTTTCTTCTGTGAGTTCAGCGTAACAAGCTTGGACAGGCCACAACAGCAGCAGGGAGAAGCTGTTGTGGAAGCAGCAGCATCCTCCATGTTCACATCATTTCAGGTCTGTTGTAGTTTATTACATTTTAAAGGCCTCAGTTTTTACAGTGCCATGAAGGCTGTGTGTATATATATATATATATATGTGTGTGTGTGTGTGTGTGTGTGTGTGTGTGTGTGTGTGTGTTTGTTTGTTTTAATTTTAGGTGGTGTAGTAATTAATAAGTTGGAAAAGAAGGGACTGCAAAATACAATTTTGGAATTCTTCAAATTCTGACTGTTTATTTAGCAAGATACTTCTACTTTTACTTTCAATACTTAAGTACATTTATTGAGAAACTACTTTTGATACTTAAGTACAGTTAATAACAGACACTTTCATACTTTCACTTAAGTAATACTACAATGGGTGACTTTTAACCTAAATAATTTTATAGTAAAATATCTGAAGTTTGACTTGTGTGGCTTTCAGGTACTACATAACCCTGCTACACAACACTGTAAATCTAACTCCCAGTGCAAGATGCTAATCAGAACATTTGCAGCATCCCTCATCCATCAGTGGTAAAAGCTGTTTTTGACACCTCCATCCTCTTTGTCACTCCTTGTCACCTTGGTTTTCTGGTTTTCAGTGCTCCTTCCAATCTGTTTTCCCCTGACACTTTCAGCAATAACGCATGATTGGCACGGTCAGTCTCTTCTACACATGCTGAAAGCTGCAGAGCGCTGTTCCCACTCAGACACACCCAGGCTTTTACACAACTCTGCATCCTCTGTGAGTTACAACCAGGAGAGCCTGACCGTGCTCCTGCAGAGTGCAGTGTGCTCTGAAGCATGAACCATACTTCCCGGCCACCGTGGAAACACCGCTGGTGCTAATTTAAAGAGGTAGGATTTTATGCAGATTGTTGAAAGTACTAGCAGTCCAGAGTAATAACCTATGAGCTTAGCTGAACTGGAATTCAGGAGGCAACAGAAGTCCAGAGGTCAACATCTGAGCAGAACATGAAAAGTCCCAGAGGATGGATAATCACAAATATGAAACCTAAAATGTACTCGAACAGTCTTCTTTGCCCAACATAGCATTTTTTGTGAAAAAGTCCATAAAAAAAAACAAAAAACATTTCTGGTAAAAAAAAACCTACTGTCATCACTAATGAAGCATGAATTTGAATCTGCCCAAAAAAATTGTCAGTGCTTTTTCCTACATTGTGTGCAGCACATAAAGACAATATCTGTGTGTTGGTTTTGTAGGAAACCGAAATATATCTTCAGCGTCACATACACAGCGTGCTCCTGATTACTTATGACCTGCCGCAGGCTTTCCTGCGAAGACGACACAGCCGTGCCAGCAGACAAGGCTGATACTGTCTCCGCAGCCGCTCTGCCGGCGCGTTCCAAACTCAAACTGCCACGGGAGTGCAGTATGCTGGCACCGTGGCGATGCGAGCTGGATCCTGACCCCCACGCTGGCACGCCAGTCTGGCGCATCGTGACATTCATTCAATTAAGGCACGGTGGTCTGGGTGGGCACACACTTACATGGGGAGGAGTGTGTGCATGTAGCTGATGGAAATCAGGGTTGGGGGGTAGGGGGGGTGTTCTGCTCATGTGCCGCCTTTGTCCCTCAGAGTGCCGCCCAGTGCTGTAGCGTTCACAGCTGAGAGCAGGACAGTGGCCTAAGATCACAGTGTTACCAGCATTGCGGAGGACCTATTTGTCCCAGCGGCCAGAGGTGAAGAGGTCCCCACCGCTCAGACACATGCTGCAGTCAAAATGAAAACAGCTGTCCTGCTTGTCTGACAAATGCTTTAAAATAAAACAACTACAAACTTGAATCATAATCGTACTTATTAATTTAAAGCCGGATACATTGTGTAGTTTTTTATATGCAATGGGTTCAATCTTCTCAAGCAATTTACTTGTAATCATTATTCTCTTACAAATATATATCCTGCAACCTGTGCGCTGCAACTGCTTGCTGTTAAGAAATTGGCGTTGGAAAAAATGTTTGTGTTTCATAAACAACACACTAATGCTCTTAATGCCTCTAAGGTGTCATGAAGTACTGAGCAAACTTTTCAGTAGGTGAATGCAGCATATGAAAACACAAGGTTATGGTAATGTAGACATACCATAAATATTTTGAAAATAATTTTCCTTTAAGTCCCATAATGAATATCCTCTACATACCCGGTCAATATCGATAACAGCCCTCATCACCTGGCAGTTTAATTTAACGACATGGTTATAGCCACACTGACACTGAACGGCACTGACTCCAGAAGCTTTTCTTGAATGTCACCTCATTGTGCAACATTTCCAAAGCGAGAGAGCCTACATGCAGCTGACACGCACAGACTTTATTCCAACAAGGTAAACACAATAATTGCAAGGATCAGGAACTAATACAAACCACCAGGACAGAGAGATCAACTTAATTTAAATATCAAACAAAGTGAAACAAGGGACGGGAAATCAATTAACACTCGGACACGTGGCAGGGTAACACACCATGAAGGGACACAGAAATCGTGACTCACTGTGTGTTCAGTAAAGCCCTAAAGACGTGTTCAGCTTGGGTGTGTTGCATAATGTTTGAATGGAGAGCCCAATACTAAGAACACATAACATCCCCCTGCTCGTTTCTGTGAAGTAGGGGGGGGGTGATGACCACAACAGAGACCTCTCAGCACTGTACCACTGTCAACACAGCCAGCTGGTTCTTGCACTTCATTCACTGAAACTTGGAGGCACACACTTCTGTCAAAGCTATGACGAGTTCCCATAACCCACTGCAGTATTTGTTCAGTCACTATAAATCTAGGACATTTAAAATGCACTGCTCGGATGTGAACAAAACCACGAAAAAATAAGAAAAACACGAAAAAAAGAAACCGGGAAAAAAACCGTTATGAAAACTCTCGGACAGAGAAGCTAAGAAAAGGTCAGCACCATTCATCAGCGTCACTGCTTGCGAACATCGCGGTATGAAGTGAGGAGTCGCCTCTGTCACGCAGCCGAGGGCGCTGACCGGAGGCAACGTTCGTGTGGATTCCTGTTTATGGTCAGCCCTTTCAGAAAAGTGCAGCTTTGTTTGGGCTGAGATCAAGTGCAGCTCACAAGGGTGTCACATCCACGTTGGCTCTTGGCCAGAATCCCAGATGGGTCAGAGCTCTGCTTTAGAAAACTCCGCATGGATGCAGTGCTCAGCCTGGAAAGACCCATGCTGGAGTGCGGTGATGAGAACAATCACATTTACTCACCACCATTCGCCTTCCTTTAATAATTTATAAAAGGTCTGTCAATCTGACTTATAGTCTGACAGTGTGTTTTATTTACAACTGACTAACGTTTCCTGAAGCTATGAGGACAGCAGCTAATTCAGTACTAGGAATGCAGACTTTTTGGGGTAACAAACACCACATTGAAAGCAGTATACAGGAAGTTAGAGAAGTCACAGGATATGCAGACTTTACTTTCTCTTTGCAATAGCCAAATGCCCGTTCCCCAGCTTGGCTGGTTCATTATACTGGCAGGGAATGCATTGATCATGATCAGACAGTGCAAATGAGTCAATTCTGCACAAACAGCTTGTCACTCCAGAGCTACTAACTAGTTCTTGTGAAAGTCCTGCGGTCTCCTGGGAACTGCGGTGTGGCAGACCGCTGGAGTTACCCGCCCACACCCTGACACACTGCAAGGCTGCTCACGCAAAAATGTAGGGCACAGACCTTGCCAGATTTCCACTGGCAAACTGCTCCTGTGTGCTTGGTGCCTCCAGCAACAGGGACAATGAAACATCTTTGCCAGATGTTACAAATCAGCCTGGGGTAGACATTTTGCAAAAAGGCACCAGTTGCATGATATGTGCAGATTCCTGGTTGCACAGTTTCACGAAGACCCAGAGTGTGTCACTGACTATGCCTGAGCAGACTTTCCTTAGAAAACTCCACGTTGAATTTCAAATGAACATTTATTGCTTTAGCAATGCCAGTAAATTTTAAAAATGAAGACGTTCTCCAAAAAATACTGACTCTTAAATTAAATATCCTGCCAAACATGCCAGAAACTGTGTTGCATCAGCTTTCATTATACAAAATCAAAACTTATAAATGTAAACAAGCATTGTGATTGACAAGCAAATCAAACTCTTAAAGGCACATCATATATTTCAAACTAAAAAAAACAACTCAATTTGTACAGCAATGCACAGAGAAGATTGTAATTAAATGTCACGATTCCTACAATATACATTATTCTGAGGCTGACTATCACCATAATCCTAGGAAGGGAGTGGGGGGGGGGGCATGGCCAGGTCTGCTAAGAGACTCACTTTACCTTATATCAACTTCTTCCACATATCCTTATCCTGTTCTCTGACATCAATTTTGCCTGTGTTCATCCTGCCCTCTAGGCAAGTGAAAGCGTTTTCATTTGAGGAATCCCAAATCTGATCACATGTCTGATAACTTGCATGCCCTTCTTTGTGTTTTCCACAAAGAAGGGAAAATGTCTATCCCTCTTGTGTTTATTTACCAACACTTTATTCAAACATCCCCATTTACCACACTTACCTGTGTCACACGACTGCTCTCAGAGTCTTCCAGTGTCCCTGAGACATTCTTGTTTAAATGCTCTCCTTGGACATTTTCCCCACCAGGTTACAATAATGAGCGAGAGCACAACATCCATCTCCAAGGCCTTGCACAAACGCGTGGGCGTGCTGTGCTGCCACACACCTCCCAGGTCACTTGCACACTGTATGAATATCATTAGAATCTAAAATGAAGATTAAGTACACATCCCGTGGCAGTCCTATGAATATATACACACAGCCATTAACTCTGCCATGACATTAAATGGCACAAACAAGCACGGCAGCCATGGAGAAGACTGTTCCACATCGATGCTTGAAGGACCTGCTTCCTACTCAAGACGTCACCACAGGAGACATGCCTATAGAGTCCTTCACTCAAAGCTGCAGGCTGGTGTAACAAACGTTATGTAATATTCTCTTCCACTCGTCATGCCAAAGGGAACAATGGATCTGATCTAAGATCTCTTTTATTAATGTTCCCACAGTGAGGAAAGCTTCATCCCAAGGCCACTGATGTTACATAATGAGTCTTGCCCATGCAGTCTGCTTTTGTGCGTACAAACACTGAGATTTCCACAGACGTGCACACTGAGAAACGACGTTCTTTTTTTGCATGTAACAAGGCATTAATTTAGATTAAGCCTGTACCACGGCTGTGTCTAAATTGTATTAAAAAAACTATGAGGCACCTTTTTTGAAGGGGGCATTACATTTTCTAACCATTGTTCCAGCTGTAAGCTGTATAGCCTTGTTACCAGCCTGGGTTAATCATAATACCAAAAATACTAGCAAAAAAAAAAAAACTCCATTGAGAAAACTGATGAAATTGTTATGTGTCAAAATGATAGCTTTGTACAGGATACATGCATTCCATTCTGATTCTATACCACCATACTTGTGTAATCAAGACAACAGGGCAGAATAAAATATGCCAGGTGAAGTAAAACAATGTTTGTTTGTGATGGATTTTGAATTGTGCCTATGCAAAGGCATGTTAAACATGTGTAGAAAACATAACCAGTTAGTCCACTTTGAGCCTGTCCTATTTATGTGTAGATTCCCTGAAACCTCCCAAGGCACAGTAGGATCTGAAGGCATGTGACTGTTTATCATGCCAAGAGGAGAAACTCGCTTCATAAGATGCTGAGACTCTGACAATGAGGAAACACCCATGTGTCTGAAACCAATTGAAATAGGACCACATGAGACCCCTCCCTGTTTTACACCAGTCAGGACTGGATTACCACCTCAGTGGGCATCTGGGAGTTCCAGCTCAGGAGCCCCCTCTGTAAAAAATGTTTTCGCATATGGGACCCTTAATGTGCAGAGCCCCCTGGTGCAGACACAACTCGATGGTCGCTCCAAATAGGTCACCAGTCTCATCATCATGCAGATATTGCAGACCACTAAACACAAATCACCAAATCTCCATTTCCATAAATAAAATGAAAACTGAAAAGTTCAGTATGATCAGTATGATGTAAGAATAGCTCTTATAAAATGAATCAAAACCACATGATAATCATAAGGGGCACATTTAGAGAGCAAGGATAAATTGTGTCTATTCCACCAGTCAATGTGCCAGCTAACAGAGCACAGCCAATCCTTATTGTTGTCCCTTTTCACTTGATAAGGGGACTAATGTGCATCTCACTGCTGGTGGACCGGTAACGTGAGAGGCAGAAATGGGTTTACGAGAGAATCCAAATGTAAACCACTGAGTGTAAGCGGTCAGCCAGTAAATTTACCCCAGAAAACACTCTCATTCCACTTTAAGGGGTTTCAGTATTTTTGGTTGTTTCAACTTCTAAACAAAGGAATACACCTCTAACAATTTAGATTAAATAACTGTGAAGTTCAAACTGCATCCATTGTAAAGATGCTTCAGCTAGAGCTCTTCTTGTGCGTGTGTGTGCGGTGTGTGTGAACCTTTATGTCAACCCTCTACTGCTCTTAAGGAAATGCACCATGCTTTATCTCTGACACAGTCTGCAAAACCTGGTCGGTGAAATCCCATTATAAGTGAGCTGTTTTCTATTAATGACTGTTAGCCCATTATGGTGCTATCAACACATATTCAACAAAACACCATAACGGGAAATAAACTAGCTATCACCATCTGTCCAAGGTATACCCTGTCCTACGCATTCAGTCATCAGTTAATTGGTGCTCAGGTTTCCTGTCTGTCCTCCTCTCTCTCTGCTTTATTCAGCTACATATACAGCATTCAGCTAGTTTATTATATGAGACTTTTGTGTGCTGGTCCACAAACCCTCCACTCTAGACGTTTTACACTCTGTAGTACACATGACATCACGCAGGACTGCTGTGTTCAGTTCACCTCTCATTGGGGACCCCCGATGTGTCCCCCACATGGCTCTCAGGACACCATAACCCCAGACAGAATGGTACCAATTACCTTCTGTTACCCTGTGGCTCACCGTCACTGCAGGCTTATGGCCACAGATTCATTCCTGTACGGACTGGGCCACTTAGGAGCACCATTACGGTTCCAGGTCAAGAACTGGCAATCATGGTCAAACAGACTGAAGGAGATCGTCATTCGCTTCAGGAGAACAAAGGAGACAGACTGTCTCTTTGAAATGCTGCCATGAGGCAAACTGTTCAGGACAATAAGGTCACATACAAAAAGAGTAAGAAACAGCTTCCTTCCCAAAGCCATGGCTTCCATTACATCCTTCCCTGCACTCTCTGTAAATATGCGAATTAGTAAAATTAGTTATTCTGCTCTTTATCACGCTGTTTGCACTTACTTTGGTCTTTCTTGCGTTCTCTTTCTTTTCTGTCATTATAAGAAAGATGACGTGCAAAATTTAATTATACCCAGTATACTGACAAGATAATCTTTATGTACATTATCTTACCTACCTAACATTAAAGTTAAATATTTATTCTTTCACAAACTTTATTTAGAACAGGCCTAATCAACGCCTTACATTAAATGTAACTAGCCAGGATTGTACAAATTTTTAATAACTAGTCTGACAAGAGACAACAAATTTCCTACAATTACCCTCACATGTAACCTTTCATGAAATGATTGGAGGTTGATTAAATGCATGCAGTTTGCTTTCTAACCTGCATAATTTTTTATCAGTTGCAGACCATGACAAATAAAATAACGAGCAAATGAATGATCCACTGCACTAGGTAAGAAAGCCGAAAGATGAATAATGCATTTCCTTCTATCATGATCCTGTGTTCCCACTCAGAGATCTGCAGCCCCTTCTAGACATCATCTCCTCTATTTATACACAGGCAATAATATCCACACGGAGTGCCAGAGGCCAGGGTGCTTTTGTCAATAATTAAGGCAAACTGCAGACAGTGTTTGCCTGGCAGGCAAAGCCACCTCGCGTGCACGCTCTCAGCTGCAGACACCCTCATTCCTGCTTGCTTTCACATGCTAGGCTGCTGCAGAAGCTGCAGTTATAGGCTTGTTGGGAAGCAGCCGAAGGAACTGAAGCAATTGTGCTGTACTTAAAGGCTTCACAATGAACAGCTGGGTCCAAGATGGCTTGGAAGTGGAAGGCAAGCTTATGAGAACTGCTGTTTATCCACATTTCTTATAAGGTGTGGGATCCAGTTTGGCAAGAAGCTAAGTGATGTTTCTGCGTTTGTCACTGCATTTCTTGACGTGGAACATGCTGCTTTATATCAGTTAATTTGTTTTTCTTCAATACCGTTACAACAATGAATTGACCAATCGGAATGGAGTGACTTGGACTCAATCATTTCTGCTTAGATGTCAGTCAGGCTGTCCAGTCAAAGTCCGTGTGCTCTGATGATTGTTCAGACCTTGTATCAGTCAAGAAAAACTTGTAAAAGAAACATGTTTGTGTAAGAGATCTGGTACATTGTTTGGGTGCAAGTCTGTAGATTCAGGAGGGCCCACAAAACACATAGGTGTGCTTTAAAGCACGGTTTTAAAAAATCCTTCGTAACATTCACACAGGCAGCATGGTGGCGTGGTGGTTAGCACTGTCATCTCCCTTGGGTCTTTGTGCATGAAGTTTGCATGTTCTCCCTGACCTCATCTGAAAACTAGCCATTAGTGTGTACCAGCATGGTCTACTTCTGTGCTTCCTTCTACACCCATCTGTATGGACTGCATGTTACTTGACCCTTCCAGTGTTACCCATGCATGTATATTCAGGGTCAATTGGTGAACAAAAACTCAGAGTAAAGAGATGCTGTATTTCTTAAGATCAAGGTTTTAAGGAGGGCTCCCGTTTCAAAATTGAAGGTGTTTTTTGTGTTGCCAACCAGTATGTGTATTGTATGGATTGTATTTTTCCCAGCATTCAGTTAATAGCTAAAGAAATTGAAAAGGGAAATTAAACCCACACTAAAATCAATGTTGTGTGTTTTTAAATTTCTGTTAAATATTTAAAAGTCCTTAATATGTGTTATGGTAGCTCATATAACAATTTAGGCCATTGTATTCTAATTAGATTTCCTCCACCATTTCTGTAATGATTTTTCATGTAAAAGAGGGTCATGTGTTAGTTATTTTCAAACCTCTCCATTATTCTTTAAAAAGAAAAATCAGTTACTTGTTAAACGCAACATTTATTTCTAAATATAATTACAAATACTTATTTAGAAGATGATAGTGAGGAGATTAAGTACAGATTACACAAATAAGAATTTGCACAAATGTGACTTTTTCAGAATCTCATTCAAGGTCTTCCATGACAAGTAGAACCTCTAGTCTGCACATCACTTGTCATATCAGGCCCATTTCTCTCAGAACTCTGCATAGTGTGAAGATGCCCTCAAATCCATACTAGATCAATCATTGGAGTCAGAACAATGTTCCAGAGCATTCCAGGTCTAGACCTGTGAAATTTGCCTCCTAATCTCCAACTACATTAGACAGATGTCATTTTATTTTGCTGGAACTGAAGTGAAAAAATAAAGGCATGCAGGCTGCAAGAACTCATTTATCAAAGAAGGTTTACCACACCGAGGAACAAATTGACACATTGACAAACTGCCTCTGTGTTGTGTGGCAAGAAAAATATATATATTTCCTTACCCCTGATAGGAAGTTTATACAGCCTAGTTTTTAGGGGAAAACAATGCATAAATGTATAAAAAGCGAATTTTCAAACAGTAATATTGCTTTATTGATATATAGAGCTTTATACATTTTTAATGATTTTTTTGTCTTAATAACAGGTTGGCTTTCTTTAAGGGATACCTAGTATATGTCTTGTAACCATATAAACTAACATACTGAGAGGTTTTAAGGCAATACAAAGTGCAGGTCCCTTACAAAGCAAGCAGGGTGTTAAACGTTTGAATGTCTTATACCAAAACACACTGACAAAACGTTCACGTTAAAAAAAACAAGCGAACAGAACAAATGCTGTGCAAATGTTTTCTGTTGAAGGATTGGAAGGCAGAGGAAATAGTATTTCACAAGATTGTGTCTATGGTAAATACCACATGTAAAAACACCGGCTGGTTGACAGTATCCCTCTTCTCCCATTCAACACCAGTATGAGACAACGGACAATCAGCTCTTAGCTAAAAACACATCAGGGAGGTTTGAGTCTAAAAAACAAGGAGCACAGATACAACCATCTTCCGCACAGTGATGGTACACAGGACCACAGAAGAAGTTAAATAGTGTAACTGGCAATATTTTAGGGAGGTTTCTATGATTACCTTCCTGAGACCATGGACAGGAACAGAGGTTTGATGATGGATGGACTGGTGGATGGATGTATGGAAAATTACCTTCCTGATTAATCAACCTGCTTTGTCACTTTTGGTGTATTGTATTTGGTATTTCAATTTTTTTTTTTGTTGCATCTTAAGGCATAATAAATACCAGGTAAAGTATTCAATACTATTTGAGTATGTATGTACTCATTCAGCCTTGGAGCAGAGAGAGGTGAGAACCACTATCTCACACCCACACTTCCTCTGATGGAGGAGCTACTGGAGAGCAAATTTCACAAAAAGAAGAAAACAAACATTCGTCTGAATCCTTTTAAAGAATGCTCTCCCACTGGAGTTTTATTATTGCAGCGATAAAGACCTTTAAATTCTCCACCATTAAATGGTGCTGTGGAAACAACATTGGCTAAATTTTCTAAAAATGTCAGATCAAGAAAAATCTGCTTGAACGCTATATCCCTACTAACTGAATCATGGCATGTTTGACATGCAATACCAGTCAACAGTTTTTTTGTCAATGGACCCAGTCATGGACGCAGTTTTTTTTTTCTTTCTTCAAAATTCACAATATCCAATCAGGTCTCTAATTTTAAATTAAGTGGGAGGTCAGCTGGCTTCCAAGAACACAGCTCTGAAAAATGGCCATTTATAAACAATGGCTAAAGTAAACTACATAACAGCACAGGTGGCTTACTTTGCGGCATTCTGTCTTGAGTGCTTTGCCCATTATGCACGCTGAGTCTTGTTTGAACTGAACTTGTAGTACACCCACCACCCCCCATCACTGCCCCCCCCCCCCCCCCACCACGTCAGCAGGAGCAGATACTCACTGAATCCAGCCACGGCCAGAATGAGCGTCACCGCGATGGAGGTCCAGGATACCCACAATGCCTTCTTGCGGTAGCTCTGGGCTTCGTGTGGTTTCAGCCGCATGCTGCTCTCCAGAAGGTCTGCCAAAAGCGCCAAAAGGACATGCCATGAACGCAAACCGAGCAGGAGGATGAGGCAGAAAAAAGACCAGAGCTGTCCTCTTTCCCTTTGTGCATTACAACAAACACAACATATACTCCGAATATCACCTCAAGCTAAATTACTTACCTGCATATGTGGTTACAATGCTCACTCTTCTGTCACATTCATTTTAGTCATATCTGAGTGGCATCTCTTGTCAAATGCCTATTAGATCACAACCTCAGAGGGAGAAAGACTCCGAAGCAAAGGTCAAAATGTGTGCCTCTGTGTCAAATGTCTGTGGCCTTAAAGAGTTTAACCTCTGGTTTCAAATGTGAGTTCACTATGGCATTACTGTGCTCATTAAATATATACTGTGTGATTTATGTGCTGGACAACTGCAGGAGATGTACAGTTATATGGATAATATACCCATCTGCCCAGAATGCAAATTAAACACCACCGATGACAAGTGGCTTTTTTGTCTTGCATTAAAATTTGTCCTGCCATTCCTGGTTACCAACCGACCCCGAAATGTTCATTAATTTACCTAAACGACAGAGATGAGGATCTGAGATGACAGAAGGTCATTATGTTCCACTGAAACAAACCTCAAACCTCACACCGTGAACCATAAAAGCACATTTCAGCCAACTGCGCAGAATATATTAAAACCGTGATGCAGGGACTTAAAGGGACCACAGAGTTCCACAAAGAACAACGCTCCTTTCCTGTCATAGCAAAGAGATACCTAATCTACACAGTTAAGAATTTAATGTTGTAAAATATTCTTCAAGTTTTATTTAATCACTCAGATTAGTGATTGTAAAATAGTAAATATGATATGACAAATACATTTGAGGTCTTTCATGCATTGTCATATGTTTATGTATGACACCAGAATAGACAATTATTTGTTTATCCCTTATTAGTCCCATAATAGGGAAAATCATTCTCTGCATTTAATCCATCCCCTGAAGGGAGCAGTGGGCAGCCAAAAGCAGCACCCAGGGAGTTAGAACTGAGAGTGTTGCTCAAGGACACACCTGGCTGTGCTGGGATTTAAACCAGGAGACTTCAGCAGCCCAGCCACTATTTCAACTTGAACGTACATTAAATGTTCTCAAAGGTTGTGAAATAAACTTGTATTCAAACTGCTCATAGTTTGAGCAATTATACAACATGGCTCAGCATAGGTACAGTATATAATGTCAGTTTTAAATACAGATCTTTGTGAGAGCCTCAGTACTTCAAACTACTAATCTCAGACAACCTTATTATTTCAATGCGACTGTCTGGAGCGGTAAACCTCTAACAATGACCAGCTTGACTGTCAGGGAACTTACCCCTGTTTATTGGGACATCATACCATACTGCCTGCCACACCTTTTGTCAAAAAACTGATATGAGTGTGCAGATGCCATACCCTCACTGTATTTCTAAGTCTATATGTGACCTGTCTCACAGAGCTGGCATACTGCTCGCACTTGTGTGGTAGACTTCGTGCTGATATTGAGGAAACGCAGATGTTTCATCGAGCAATTTAAGTATTTTCGGAGCAGTTATAGACACAGTACATGCATGACGTCCCACTCCATTCTATTTTTCATAACATCTTGGGTTTTTACTATGACTGGAGTACATTTTTAACACTAGAATACTGACCAATGTCCTTACTTATGAGTTGGCATTTTTGCTTATGGGAAACACCAGTGCAACTCTAAGAATTCCCAATAAAATGAGCGGTGTTGATAAATGTAAACAAATCTTCAACTTGGGGGTAGTACTGCAGGTCAGAACGTTAATTGACCACGAGTGGCAAAATGTCATGTGAACAATCGCTTTGGTAATTATAAACCATCTTAAGAGGCTTCAGAGGGAAAGAAATTTTAGCGGGTGACCAGTTATTTTTTAAGATACTGTAAGCAGGTCGGATCTCAGAAAGAACATTTCAGTTGATTCCAATTGTTGATGTCGAAACAATAAAATGTATTTAAAAAATTTAAAGATAAACAAAAGCACATACTAACACTCACTCGAGCAGGGATACGTTTATCTGTCTTATTTAAAGTTTAAACTAAAAAAATGAAATTGGTAATTGTAATTAAAAATATCATTTCGCTTTTCATTAAAAACAACGTAATGCAGTTTATATTTACAACTTCAGAAAGGTATGGCTACTGAAATAGCTTTCATAAAATTTGAGGTTTACAAAAATATTGTACTCATTAACAGTAATCTTAACTCAGCATACAGTGCAAAATATGTACAGATATTAACGCTACAACCTACTGGCAAAACAGTGCTGTACTGTACGTCTCTCCCTCTATACTGTATATGCCAGTAGGAAATGGGGTACATTTTTATCAAGGCAAATGTAAAACACAGTTTGCATTGGACAGTAGTTTTACATTCATGGTTAAAAAAAACTTATTTCAATGACGATATCAAATTAAGATGTTATTCTTTTTCCTTAACATTTGTCTATTTTTTTTTTTTGAGTGTAAATTCACATACATCTAATATGCATTTAAATTTGTACAAAAAGTAAGTAAACCTTTAAATCCTTTAAAATACTTTCAGGAGCTTTTATGTTACCTTGGCTGTCAATGCTGTCAGTTATTTTCATTTCATGATCCAGGTTCATATTGAAAGAGTCGCCTTGACTTGTTGTTTTGGGCGCGTTCTGGTCTTGTGGGGCGCACTGTCCGTTCGGAACCGGATCTACGACAGTGGGGTCCGGCACAGGACAGCGGTCTGAAGTCGATGAGTCTGTCATTGCTATTTAGTTTCAGTTTCAGATGAGGCTGTGAAATAATTTCACACCGGAGCGAGAAGTCTGTCTCCCAGCTTGCGGATGTCGCCAGCGCTCTAGACACCAAAGCGAAGTGGGCAAACACACCTGCGGTCAATGCAAGTCTTCTTCACTGCATCAAACAGCACAGACCCGCTAACTGGAAAGTCGGGACTGCAGCAAGGAGACTCTAATTAAAAATCCAGTTCAGTTAAAGGCACCCTTCTCTGGCGGTTGTGGGGAATTCACGCACGCTTGTTTGTCAGAGAGCAGTCTGCATGCGCTGGCCACAATCTACGTGACTAGCAGATTTACGCGAGGCGATTTTACTCCGTTCAGTGCTTTGCGCAACTCCAGCGGCTTCAAGGCAGTCCACCCTTTATCTGCGTCAATCATCAAACACTGCGCTGCTCTCTTAGTGCACAACAAACATCAAACATGGTTATACATGGATGTTCCGGAGGTAATTTAATTGCATGACTGACATCGCTTATTTCACCGTTAAATGCACTACACGATGCGATAAACTAAATATTTATATTGCTGCTCTTCGTTAACATATGCGATATTATTTTATTATAATATTATTGTTATTATAAACTAGGACACGACATCACTACTGGTTTGGTGTGCTTTTAACCCATGAAGTCAGTAAAAAGTCATTTGGGGTGTCATTTTTTGCTTTTATGTTATTGCAGAGGTTGAAATGGTGAAAAACAAATAAATACATAAATAGGAATTGAAAACAAAAAGTGGTTGAAATTTTCTTACGGAATTACTCCTCGCATGGGGTTGGAACAGGTGAATATATTCGTATGTGTAACCCTGGCGTAGTGTATGTCAGACCATTCGCGTGAGCATCGACATGAAAACATCACTGTATTGCTGTCCAAAAATGCTTTTGTACCGGTCTTTCCAGCAGGGTGAAAACATGACGCATTTTCAGTTACAGGTTTAATACTGGAACAAGTAAAATATACAGTATATGTAATTCTTTATTGTCTGACAGTTTGACTCCCTTAATTGCCTCTAATTCTTGTTTTAATTGCGTTATAACGGAACAACACTTTACATCCTAATGAAGTATTTTGCATATTTGTAGCTACTTCAAACAGGGTGTGTGCACTATAACATTAATCTTTCATACCTGCTTCGCTTATGCATAATGACAATACGCTGATCTGCATATACTATGTCTGTGCGCCCAACTGAGCTGCGTTCTATGGAGCATGTATGTTTCTGTTAGGTTCAGTAAAAAACCAAAATTTCCTGCACTTGTAAAATGCTTAGCAGACAAAGCTTTGAATGATTCTGTTCTGATAGGACGATACACAATCAATCAGATCTTTTGTAGCCTACACGGTCTAACTGTTCATAAATTAACTACTTTTGCAATGAAGCGTTATAGACATTTCAGCGCATTACTGATGCAGTACAGTACTTTGTTACCCGTTGATCTGAACATTAACGAATCGTTTCTGATCTTACCACAAGAACACGGACCATATTTTCAGAAAATTGCGCCCTCTACAGTAACTGCGTCACATGTCACACAGAATTTATCTTATGTTTAAGATCATATGGCTGAGCAGTTTTTTTTATAATGGTTTATAATAGTGTTGTGTCATGTACGAGCTGAAAAAATAATAAACTAGGGGTACTTCCTACTTTATAATTTTATTATGAAGTATTTTAGTTATTTAGATACAGTCAACATAACTTGTGAAGCGAGAAAAATACCAAATAATTCGGTATTCCAGAAACGAATGGACTTTCGATTTTTGTGATAATTTGGTAAGGGTTTTTTTGCACAAGAACATCGTGTTGTTTTGTATACACACACTCTGGAATATAAAAATTTATTGCATGTCATGGCCACGTCAGCTATAACGCTAGATAAAATTAAAATATTTTTTACGACATAGTATAAACAAAACCTGTGTGTAATTCAGTTATAAGTAGCCGTAATTAGTTATACCAAAGTATCTACGTTCTGAATCTGTACAATCTGAAGCTTATAATTTTAAAATTATCCTTGTGATGAACGTTTTAAAAATACTAAGTATTCCCCTCAGTATGTTCCGTCACCCGCTTGAAACTCTCCATTTTTTCCAGATTCATGGGAATTGTGAAAAAACTCTCTATCACTTGTTTTACACACAAAGCCTAGGTCTTCTTATTTTCCTTTGTCTTTTGACTGCAGTATATCCTTGCATACTAACTATTTTATATACATACTTGCATACTTTGCATACTAACCATTTTATATGTTTATGCTTTACTTGAATGACTTTGTGACAATTGCTTGACTTAACCGTGTGCACTTTGATGATAGGACAGCACTTACTGTTAGTTAGATTCTCTGATACTGTTTGACGTCATTTGTGACATGCACGTGTACTATTATTCATTGTAAGTCACTATGGACAAAGGTGTTAAATGAATAAAATGTAAATGTAAATGAAGCTACACCCAGCTTGTTCAGAATCATGCATCTTCCTGTTATCAAATATGCCCCAAAATTCTTTTTCAAGGCATTGTGCATATAGGCTTTTCTGAAATCGCTGACCACCATAGAATGTCAACCTTTTGTAATGTTATGCTTGGGCCTTGGTAATTATGCTCTGTAACCTAGCATGAAAGATAATTAAATTAGGTAATTAATTACAAATTACATTTGCTTGAAGTCTGTCCTTTCCAATGCTACCTGAAGAGTGATAACAACAAGTTTTATATACAAATCTACATTTTGCGTGCAAACTTACCTCAGAGAAAAAGTAAAACATGAACTGAAAAACTGTTCAAGCCATGGACTGAAATATAATAATATATATGTAAGTACTCATAAATGCATTAAAACAAAAAATTTAGCCCTAGATAAAGAACAGATCCACAGAAAAATCCTTGTGGCCATCTTCCAGAGGGAGGCTGGTTTGTGCAAACACGGGGACAGCAGAATGTCACATTCCATCTAACTAGTTACAAGTGTTTGCCAGTCAAAGAACATGACCCTGCTGGTTGGATAAAGTCGGGGAAGAATGAGAGGTGTTGACAATGTTATTGATGGCAATAGGACATTGTAGGTCTTTCTCCAGTTTGCAGGAGATGCCTTCTGCATTGAAACCTTTCACACTTGGAAAAGACAAACAAATCCTGTTAATATGTGATCTATAAACTAATTTTCACAAAAAAAACCAATGGTTTCTACAAATGTCTTTGGAATAAAATACAGTATTACAAAAATTTATATTTCTATATTCCACTAATTTGTTCAGTACTTCTATCCGAACCTGGAAAGCGGTGTTGTACTTTACATACGAACAAAGTGATGCAACGGCTGTAGAAAGACAACGTAAATTACCAGCGCATAATGTAGATTCTCGATTTTAGCTATGTTCAACTTTTAACGTTTGCGTTTTCTTCCTTAGCTATAATAATACCATTTGCCATCTCTATACACAAAGGTTAGCCTACACTTTGAGCAGTTAATTTAATACGAGAATAAGTAATAAGTTGTTTCCAACTATGAGCATGTCAGCTCTCTCTCTCTCGCTCTCTCTCTCTCTCTCTCTCTCTCTCTCTCTCTCAAATTCTCTCTGTCTCACACACATACACACACGCACACACAGTTCATTTAAAGAATTGTACAGTATGATTATGACTTTATCAACCTTTTAAACCTTTTCGTTGTACCAACATGTTTGTCTATTTTTCATTGGGTTGGTCTAGAGGGCGTAGCAGGGGTGGATTAAGCTAAGGTCGCCGTCTATCTATTTAATGTAAAGTCAAGACTGAGACTGCAGCAGGTATTTTCACTGTGTGAATTTTGTGTACAATTTCAAAGAAAACACAACTACAGCAATTAAGATGAAGATTGACATTCATAATCACATTTTACCGAAGGATTGGCCTAATCTCAAAGAGGTAGGCAGTGACAAACACTAGAACCAGTTTCAGTTAAGTGTGTTTGCAATCGTACATCATTACAGTTAAATTATCGTATAGATTATTAGAATTGGTTTTCCTATATACTGTAAAATATAAGTGAAACTGGTCTTGCTTTAATACTATTAAATTAATGACGTTACTTTTTAAGAAAAGCAGGAATGTACAATGAAAAAGTGAAAATAGATGAAAATATGTGGTAAAAGTATAGCACCAGTAAAAATATGCTTAACATATGAATATATGCAATTTGGAAAGGAAATGCTGGCTGTCTTTCCTAGGTTATTCGTCTTACACCTGCTGCATATTGTTTTTCATTGGCAGTGCATACAGACTGTAAATTTAACGCTCTATACAGGAGCGTTTAAAGGGACCGATCAGTTCTAGATAAATACATACATTCATTAACCATTTAGGCAGGTCCGTAAATCAAAGGTGTGCAGTTTACGTTGTGTGAAAACTACCAAGTTGTCATTATGTTTTTTAAACCATATAATTAAAACTGTATGTAAAGTACAAAATAAAAGTCTTAATGGTTTCGTCTTGATTTATGTTCTGAAGTTACACAATCGATTGTGAATTTTAATGAGGCAAGACGACATGAAAATCACAAAACAGAAAAGAAAGAAAAATAGCTGAAGTGGGTGGCTGCAAATAAGAAAGAAACATGCACACTGAACATTAAGTCCTTTCTTGTTAAATATTAATAGAACGTTGGTTGATAATGACCTTGAACAGAATGGAGTCTAACTCTGTTTCCCAGAAAGGTAATAATTCATGTTACACTGCTTCCTGTGAACTTTGCCAACACAGAAGACAGCACAAAACACAAGCTACTGTACAATTCTAGTGGTATTTACAGCTAATCAATACTGTAAGTATAATGTTTGTATAACACATTTTTAATAATCTATAGTGCCATTGTATTCCACAAGGAGTATGTCTGTCCCTTAGTGACAAAATGCATTCAAGATTTAGTATATTCGACACTGCACACCAGAACAGTACCTACATAGCCATATATGAACTATGAATTCCATATTACCATATTGTTCAACATATTTTGAAAAATCGTTCTATAGCTTCTTCATTATAGTGAAAGATTTCTAAATAGGGGCACCATAGAGGGGTGGAAACCTAGAACTAGAATGATTCCAAGGGCCCATGTCTGACAGGGCCCTCAAAAATCAGAACATATCTTAACACTTTAATGTAATATAACATCTAACATAATATCTTTCACAAGGCGCAAAATCTGTAGTGGCAGCCCTGGTTCTAAATAAGCATATTTATTGATGTGTCACTGGTGTTTTTGTGTTTGCAGAGGTATGGTTATGATGGATTTGTTCAGCTACATCACCATTGCAAAGTGAGTACATTTTATCCAAACGCAAGGCAACGGGCAGCAACATAACAGGTCACATTGCTGTGACTGCAATAGAAACCTCTGCATGTGGTGCAAATCTTTAGGAGTGTGTGATACATGATTGGATTGTGTGTACTCAAGGTTTCATCCTATTACCTTTAATTTAAAAACATGGTGATGTACGAATCATTATAACAAGACAGGAAAAATAAAAAATTTCATTTTGGGAGATGTATTGTAAATGGTTTCAGAAGAACTCAGCTTCAGTAAATTTGCTTCAGGTAGAATCCGATGGAGGGTTGGCCAGATTTTCACAGGTTGCTCTCTGGAGACACACTTCCGATGGCTTCCTGGCTCTGGCACTGACCAGAACCAGTCCCCAGCATCCCCTGCAGTGAGCGAGTGGGCTGCACAGGAAGGCATCCTGAGATCACTGGGTTTTAGTAAAAGCCAGCAATGGAGAAGCCCATCCATGCTGTACAGTGAAAATATGCATGCAGTGTTCAGCTGTGCTGACTAATGAAATTTACTGTTGGTGTCTCTCCAGGCCTGATTCAGACTTTCTTATAATTTATTTATTAAACATAATGTATGTGCATTTGGCAAGAACCTTATATTCAAGGAAGCTCTTAATCAAAATGTGCTTGTCCAAGATTTTTATCTGTGCTACCAAAACAATGATGTTAGGATCACTGTGCAAAATATCATACCTGTATAGTGTTATATATGAGTGTTGACACCTTGGTCTCCTGTTATTTTAAATGTGCACATTACTTCATATACTTTAAAAATATTGAATAGTACTGGGCCATGCTGCACTGCGTTTGCTGTGTCTGTGTGTGTGTGTGTGTGTGTGTGTGTGTGTGTACAGAAGGCACAGCAGGATGCACCTGGACTCAGTTGAGTGAGCAGCTGAAGTTCTCAGCCTGGAGTCCTGTGTCAGCGTATCACACACCATACCAAGCCAGGCTCACTGTAAATGCTTCCATCTAACGATCCTGCATTGCTGCTGGAGCTCTGGGGTGTGAGTGTGTGCACTCATGCCCGTGCACACGCACACACTCACACCCCAGCACACGCACGCACACACGCCCACGCACGGTAATCAGCTCTAGATTGGCACAAAAGAAATAAAATGCAAACAGATTACCTTCAGTCATTCTCAATCTCAAAAACAATAAAAACTCATATACGGTAAAGCTTGTGTGAGCACTAGTCTTTCCTTGGTTTCTCAAGTGTCTTGTACTGGGCTATTTTAATTTTGCTTTTATTGCTTTTCTACCTCGGACAAGCATTTGTCTTTGACTCTGAACCTGCTTGCTCTACAGTTCTGCACACAACTTTCCAGAGCACTAGAGGTTTTCAGTAAACAAGAAATCATCTCATCTAGGTCCAAAACACAGTTGAGCCAGTTATCTTTCATATTAAAAGTACATGATATTTTTCCATTCATCATTGCCTGTCAATTTGGATAGATTCCAATACTGATGATAATAACTGGATTTACAAAAATGTACAATGCAAACAAATTACAATGCAAGCAATTAATGTCTTGAAATGATTTTTGTAATTTAAAAATACACAAAAGTGGTATGATACATAACAAGTCACAGATCTCACATGTTAACAAAGGTTTCATTCAGCTGATTCAGCAACGTTTTAGTATTTCTTAAAAAGTAGTCTGAAGTTCACTGCGTAACAGAGATTATCAGTTTGTTAATGGATGGTTTGATATTTAAATTGCCAGAAGATGTCGCTAACGCTAATGTGGTGTTATATTTCACTTTCCGAAAAAAAAAACAGTCAATGTGTCAATGATTTGGGAATTTTCTGTATTCACCAAATAAGACGGCTGTAATAGCAAAAGATGGGGGGAAAACTCACCCAACAGCATTATTATATACTTCATGTCAGTAGAATCCCTTTTCTATTTCAAGTTATATTAGACAGATATACTATATACATTTCAGTTATTAAAGGTACGATACTAAATACCGAAATAAAATGTAAGGAATTGCATAATTTAAAATGGTTAATTTGTTTATTATTATTATTATTATTATTATCATCAACAACAACAACAATAATAATGATACAGCTTTTTGTATTATAGGGTGAAGCCAAGATGATAAAAGATGGAAAGGTTTTCCGTGTAATTCAAGAAAACTGCTGGGACCCAGATGTCCGTATTCGTGACATGGACAAGTTTGGTATATTTCTTGTAACTATGCTAATATATAT
>JABJVR010048830.1:0-23406 GCA_025773905.1 Chitala chitala | reverse complement strand
TGTGTGTGTGTGTGTGTGTGTGTGTGTGTGTGTGTGTGTGTGTGTGTGTGTGTGTGTGTGTGTGTGTGCGCGCGCGTTTCGCTCCGGCGGATGCATGAGTGCAGATGGGTTTGTGGTACAGAGGTTGCGGGTACATTAGTCCGCTGCTGTCTCTTGGCAGCAGTGTGTACCGAGTGATCAATAAGCGCTCAGTACACAGGAAACACACTCACTTCGCTGCGGCTCAGCTTCGCGTACTTGTGACAGGAACATCTGGTTTTCATTGGACGTTAAAATGAACCATGAATAAAGCATGCAGACGGAGTTTACTCCCCTGCCGCACATTCTTTCAGATGGCAAGATAAATCTTGGACAAAAGTGTTTTGTTTGCTTTTCCACATTTCTAGAATAATGGAGTTGTAATTTTCATGCCACACAAATAATATATTTAGAGAAACTAGACGGGCAGGATGCAATTATTACTCGAACTGCTTTTCGGGATTTTAAGGTTGACAGCTGCATTCATCTTGTAATGTATGCGCTTTACCATAGCATACATGCATGCACAGAAAAGCGCGCTTAAAAAATATAACAACAGAAAATTGAAAACCAACTTCATAACACTCAATGGCAAAAAAAGAAAGACAAAAGAGAAATTTGAAAGAACCATTGTTATATGTGATTTTGTCTACACAATGTTTTTGATTTTCTAGCTTTCTGCAGGCATCTTTTTTTCAGGTGACAAAATAAAAAATTAACTTTGATAAAAAATTAACCCTAATTTTTAAAATACGTAGATAAGTGTTTTTTTTCCTCTCATATTTTCAAGAACAAAAACCACGGTGTTGTTTTTCTTCTTTTAAGCTGAAGGTCCTTTAAATGCTTCCAGCTGCTTTTTTTTCGCAAGGTTCTCCCTTCCAAACGGTTCCGTCTTAACAAGGGCGCTGCTGGTGTCTGTGTTCATTACCATGACGCAGGAGATGACTGTACCAGGCCGTGGGACAAAGGTTCTTGCTTCATGGCTGTAAAGCCAAGTCTCTGCTGTGCAAATGGTACGACAGAAATTTCAGAATTGATTTCTTTACATTTATTTACAAAGATGTATGTTTTTGAGAGTGTCTAAACTCAGAAGCCAACTTGACGTATCTTTATTATTACATCATTTGTTCTTGCAAAATAGGATCTTGACATATTTGCATTCAGGGCATTAAAAATCAGGTGTAAACAATTTGAAACCAGTACTCGAGACTTGAGTGCAATTTTGGAATGGGATGCAGCTGTTATATTGCACTGAACTAAGACACTTACTCTAACATAAAAATCATTGCAAACATGCAGGAGTTACAGCACTGAGTAAAATAAGTCCCTTTGGAGCTGTTCTAAGAGCAGATTCTCAGCTGAGGGTTATCAGATATGTCAGAAAAATAGCATATCAGAGTGTTGTAATATTAACACATTTGAGTTTTTCTTTAAAGGTAAATTTCTACAGATTTTGGAGATAAGCTGATTCAGTTATTCCTAACTAATGCACACAAAGGGAAAATAGAGTTGAATGCAGTTCTATGACTAGCTGAGAGGCTCAGAAGTCTAAAATTTGAAAGCGTTGCCAGTATCAACTGATAGTTCAGAGAGAAAAAAACGAGCAAAGATTTTCCACATAAATTCGTTCCACTTTTGGCTTTAAAAAGACAAACAAACTTACAAACTAGGCTTATTAGAGCAGATTTGTTATTTATTTATATTGAGATTCTAACTTTATTTTTAAAAAGTAAATGTGTCTTTTTATGTGTGACCCCTCTTTGTGCCCAGTGTAAATGTTTATATTTTGATAACAGCCTTATTTCCTGTGGTTAAGATTTTTGTTTAACGTTGATTCTGTTCTCAGCCATGGACTGGCAAAAAGTAGAGCTTTTCTACTGACAGACTTTTAACCTCAGATTGCTGCAAAAAAACCATATGTGGATTCCTTAAGAAAATTATTAGTTGTTCCGCTACATTTATGCCTCCTGTTAAGTGCTTCCAAATATTCCTTGACAAGAGAGAAAAGAAGGAAAAATTCCGTAGTTGTAACATCACATTTTCCCTGATCTGTCTGTTGAAACCTAACATGCAATCAAAGAGTTTTGGTTCTTATGAAAAATCCTGTACACCTTAATTTTGAATATAATTTTTCAGTAATGTTGGATAAAGTAGAAAAGGCAAAATGGAAATACTTATTAAGCCAAGATTTTATATATTGTACATTTTGTTAAGTTTTAGGTTTCTGAGTTTTTAGTTTTATTAAGTTTCTATTTTGTTATAATTATGCTCTCTGTTGTAAATAATTATAAGCATTTTAACCAAAATATTATGTTCATGTAGGGGATATAATGTCATAACTGTCACAGCTCCAGTCCTGTCTAGTTGTACTATTTCAAAGTTCCTGCTCTGCACCTCCTGGGATAGGCTCCAGGCTTCCCGTGACCCTGAATTGGATAAGCAGTATAGAGAATGGATGGATGGATGTCCCATTTAGTTTCTCTATGTTCCATGACTTGTCTAGTTTCTGTGTTATTTCTAGCTGGTCTAGCTTCTCTATTTTTGTGCTTGTCTTAGTCCATGATTTCTCTCTCATTGGCACTAGTGCTTTCACCTGTTGGAGGTTCAGTTGATGGTCCTGATTTGGTCCTCAGTAATATTCCTTGTACTCAATGATTTGTTTACCTTGCCCCATGTCTCATTTTACCTTGTATTTCCTTAATAAATTCTGTCTCCTGCACTTAGACCTTCACATGTCCTTGCCTTCCACATTTTTGTATTGTGACAATAACTAAATTAAATGTGATAAAACTGCCAAGGGTATCACTAAACAACTGTAAATGGCACTAGTAACTGGAGAAATTCTACTTCTACAGTAGACAATCTTTCTCACCAATCTGTGAAAGTTGCTGCAAGTAGCACGGAAATCATGTGACACGTTAGCTGAAAGCGTACCTGAATACGGGCCCTTACGAATCGGTTCAGCGGGTCTAAGAGTCCTAAAGGCAGCACAGAGCACCAAAAAGGCCGACACACAATCGTCCATTAATTTGTAAGAGTTTCACAAAATATCGTGTAATAACCCTTGAATGTTAATGCCTGACTCAGTCCACCTGCTCCAGTTGAGTGTTGTCATATTTTTTTCTTTAGAATGTCCTTGTCTCCCCTTTATGGTGGTGTGTGGTCACATGCACAGCCTGTAAAACTCATCCCACAAATGTGCACTCCCGATGTGTTTAAACCTTTGGCAACATAGGAAAACGTATGGGTTTTTTCAATTTATTTCATTACAGTGCAGCCATGTCCTAAATTGGAAGAAATACCCAGGTGGTTTTTCACTAATTCTGGGATTAAACTGCATATCTGGGAAACAATAGGATTCTAGTTTTAATGCATAAACTATGGTCAGTATGCAAAGCTAAGGAAAAAACTGCTCAAAGCAAAAATATTTAACAAAGTTCTTAACTTGCCAGCCATGCACTATTTATATTTATTCATTTTACAAACATGTTACATGTTAGTAGTGTGGAAATATATAAGTTAGCGGCGATCAAGTCGCTGTCTACAAATAAGCAAAACACACTATTTAAGAGATACCAGATGACCAGAAACATGGTAGTAATTTAAATCAAAGCAGTTAAGTCAAAGACACCATCTGCCTTAATGCAGCTGTGTGTGCAAATTAATGAATTAATGTTGAAAACGTATTAAAAAACACTGAATTGCTAGAGAGGAAGTAACAGGTGTTCTGAGACTGGTGTGCCTGCAGCAGAATGTCACCACCTGAGGATCTTGCTCACGTAGTGACCTTTGACTTGAGAGTGATACATGGAGGGTGGGGCCTGGTCGGGATGGTTTGGCTGGGATCAACAGTGTATGTCCAAATATTCTTAATTCTTGATCACATAAATAACGAGCTCCAGCAATGTTTGCTCATTAACTTGCAAAGAAATTAAGCTTTATATGACAGCATAAGGACAATTTTTGAAGTGATATAATGATATAAATAATGCTTTCTAGTCATATAATTTAATTATAAACTTGAACAATGACCTGAGGAAAGTTCACTTCATGAGGACGGTGAATTGTGCAGACGTGTCAGCCTCCAGATGCCATCTGACAATGCAGAACAGCTCTTGTGGGCTAAGTGCTGTCGGTTTTGTTTGGTGGTGTCAGTCCAGAAGAATGCCGAACGTCATGCCGGCCCGGCTGGTTTTAACTTTCCAGTAAGTCACAGTGAGGAATGTAGATGCTTGTAACTGTCTGGCAGCTGTCAGTGCCCAGAGGCTCACAGCTGCTCATTTATAATCTATAGCACATCTAGGCATAAAATGGCACACAGACTGCCTTCACTCGCTCCTACTTTGGTACCATCCTCCAACATCTTGTAAGGACTGAGGGCACTGAAACAGCTTGGTCGCAGATCTCACACCATGTGACACCCTGTGGAAGCCCCAATTAGCCTATCTACCCCTTCTCTGAAAGGTTTTGAAAAATGCACACATGTACTGGCCGTGGAGGTAATCGGTGCATTGGTAGTCTGAAGCAAACAAGCAAATGGTGCCGGCAGACAGCATTGCGGTGCTGGACAGGGCCCTTATCCAAACAAGGATGAGTCAGTGGGGAAACAGAGGGAAAGAAAATGCCACAGGGCAAATTTACATAACTCTTCCAGCCCTCTGTGCTGACATGATCATGTGTAAATTACCAACTCCCCTCTTTCCTCCACTTCAGTTTAGTGTCAGTCAAATCCTGAAATATTTTTTAATTAAAAATGAAGTTATGAATGCTGCTAATTTGCATGTAGCTTCTTGAAAAATAATGCTTAATAATACAGGTTTATAAAATCTTCTGTATTTACAGTATATAAAAAATGGCATGCCTGTCAATCATGAAGTAATACTTTGTTCTGATTTGTTTTTCCATGAAACAGTTCTACTAATTTTGCAGGTTTTTGTTTACTTGCTCTTTGACAGTTAAAAAATGTTATAAAAATGTTGCCATAACATTATAGTGAAGTAACGCAAATGTGGTGTGTAAGTGGGGGAGAGGTCGTCGTTAAGCTGCCTCTGTAATTACGCTCTTGACAATAACTTCCTGTTTGACTTCACGAGGGATTCTTCTTCTTGACTCTGCAGATGACCCCAAACCAGAAACCTCAGCTTTCATTCTTCAGGCCTTTAAATATGTTCTGCGGCTTTGAAGGCTCTCCAGTGGTCTGGGAGCAAACAGCTTCTAATGTCGCAGACAGTTCTTCTCTTCAGATTCCCTTTTGCGACACATTTCGCAATAGTTCACTGTTAGCACAAGCAATAAAATGACACATATTACATACACATATTGCATTTGTCGTTATTTTTAGCTCTGTATTAAATGAGCGGCTTGAGCTTGGTTATAATGGACAATACAGCTGACCTATGTTATGCCTTTATCTTGTAATTGCTTCCTTATTGTATTATCTTAATGACAGTTGGCAAACATATATATGTCCATTTTTGATAACAGCTTACTTAGTTTGTGCAGTGATGGTTCAGAGTTTATCTGAGGAAATGTGAGAAGCCCTTCATTGTACAGTCTACAAGAGAAACAAACCCATCCAAATCTATTTGCCATTGTGAATCAGCTTTAAGGAACCACAACCTTCCTGATCAAGCCAATGGGCGCTGCCATGACTTAGTTCTTCCCGTGGCTGGTTACTGTCTCCTGGTTACTGTATAACCAGTAGCTTTTTAGTGTTTAAAAAAGAATGAAAGGTTTTGTAACATATTGTAAATAAGATCCATTTGAGTTCAGGGTCAACATGTGCCCCATGTAGCTGTTATAACAACAAATACAAGCTTGCAGTTTTTTAAAATTTGTACTCCTATTACTACAAACAAATATAAAAAACATGTTAATTCCACGCACCCTACGCTTTGCATTCTATGCCCAGAAATAGTGATGCAAAGAGAGCCTGGCTTGCCAAATACAACATGAAAGATCCACCAAAATAGCATATCTATGAGTTCTTATCAAAGAACTGAAGTGAACAATGTAAATAAGCCTTGGTTCAGAATTGTATTTAGGCTATGACGGACAGCTACCTTAAAAGGGATCAGTGTAACCCAGTTAAATCCAGTCACACAATGATGCCACACAGAGTAATGTTAATGAACAAGGTGCTCTTGTTTAATCATTTTTAATAATCAGGATTGGTGGGCAGTAATGTGTGTATAATCTGAACATTACCCAGAAATATTTGTTAAGACGATACTGTAGCCTACAAGCTAGCTAAAGCTAACATCCATCCATCCATTATCTTAACCGCTTGTTCCTGGTGAGGGTCGCAGGGAAGCCCAGAGGGCACAGGGCACCAACCCACCACAGGGCACACACACTACGGGCAATTTAGACACACCGATCAACCTAACCTGCATGTTTTTGGACTGTGGGAGGAAACCAGAGCACACCCTCCAAACACAGGGAGAACATGCAAACTCCACACACAAACCCCAGGTGGGAATTGAACCCCAGGCCTGGAGGTATACAGCCACAGGGCTAACCCCCACTCCGCCTTAAAGCTAACATTGTATGCTAAACAGTTTCTGTGTGCATTTTGTGTTTGTGTACTAGGGGGAGAAGTAAACCAGAAAACAAATCCCCAAGCTGTCCTATGGTACACAGTAGTATGATGCAGAGATACACTGTCCGTGGTCCCTCCTCCGACAGGAACAAAAGGTTATTCATATCTGTTTGTCATTCTTTTGATGGGCAGGAAGGTGTGGGCCCCTTGTGGGAACTTCATATCCCTTCTGACTACCAAAAACAAAGACAACAGGCCTCTTATTTGTGCCACTCAAAAGGCTTTTGAAATAACTGTGGCTTTGTCCGTGTACATCAATATTTTCTCATTGGCTGTTTCTGTAGTTGACATCACGGACTGTTGTGCATAGATGTTCCTCTGCAGCTCACAGGCTAATGAAGTGTAGAAGCACCTTTCACAGCACCTATACATTAGCTTTGTGTTGGCAAAGCTGCTGAAACACAGGAATCTCAGTGCATTGCAAGTGTTTTGATGGTCTCTAGTAGAATAGATAATAATGAACAGGCTGTACTGTGTCATCTGGCAAGGATAAATATCTTTATGATGCTGTCCTTTTATTAGAAATAAAGGACACGGCTCATGAAAGAAAAAAAGAGTAGCGTGACAAACCCAAGAATTGAGTCTAGTTTCAATCTTATGTAAAGTACAATTTGCATTGTCTGCAGTGTCCCATGATTCCTTGGTGCTGTGAAGTGGTGGAGTGCCTTCGGCGATGGTATGGTAGGAATAGTATGAAAGTGCTGTGTTCTGCTTGCCAGAAAAGAAAACATTAAATCAGTCATTTTATTACTTGTGCAAACAAATGAAGCACTCCTACAATAAATGTTTAAAAAAAGCTTGCTAAGTTGCTTTGGACCTTCACTTACAATGCAACTTGAAATTGAACATTTGCATATTTCAGAAACATTGTGTAATCTAGTAACAGAACAAAGTGTATAAAAAAAAACTTTGGTAGAACACTCATACACTGAAATGATTACTGATGTGAGTCACTTTGCTTTATTCCCTCCATATTGTATTGTGTATGACAAAAAAAAATCTGTGGAAATGTCATTATTCTAATAAGGAACATTCTTATTTTGCTCTGTAACATCAATGTTGTATTCTTCTGTAAATAGTTAATGGGCCACTTGCCCTGGAACAAAACAAAAAAAAAAACTTTGAGTTATTTTGGAATGAGGAATAAGGTCTTAAAATTTACTGCTTAGCATGGACCACCCTGATGGGAATAATACAGTCCAGAACTCTCTTTGTGTTTCCATCCATCCTCCCACAGTGTTGTACATGAAGGAGAAAGGAAAGCTCCTGTCACAGATGCACTACAGTAGACTTATCTGGCAGCCCTGGAGTGAACAGGGCTATCTTTTTCAAAAATTTGAGATGTGCTTTTGACCAAATATATTTTTAATGTTAGCTGTATGCAGTGAAGATGCCACACACCATAAATGTAAGTGGTGTGTGTGTGTATTCGTCAATGTAACTACACTGCTGAACCACAGTTGTGATTCTTGGAATTTGTTGCACATGTTTTTGTTTAGGTCACGTTGATGAAATGATAATCAAAAAAGCAAGTTATGCAGATGCTATATGCCTGTAGGGGTGTATTTATGCTCATATTTATATGCATGAAACATACTGAATTTCACTTCAATATGCCATTCTGTATTCCTGGCAAAGCACTGGCTTTCTTTTGACTATGTTACAATTTTGCATTTAAACGTTTCCACACTGTCAGGTATTTCAGTACCAGTGATGATCTTATGGCAATCTCTTCAGTATGGGTTAAAAATTTTTAATTTGAAGATTAGAATATTTATTGAGCCTATTTGAATATTTTTTTTAACTTAAATCCTTTGAAATTCACCCATATAAATTTTTAATTATTATTATTATTATTATTGTTATTTGTTTATTTTTTTTATAATTGACACTGAACAGCCTTTTTTCCTGGAAAAACATCACATGAATTTAGCTTGACCAAATGGTACCTACGGATAACAAAGTGTTAAAACAAAATCAATGAATTAAGCATTGTCAGACACAGATCCACCTAATTGCTTAATTAATTTTGTACGCAAACATATACAGAGTTATAAAATTATAATTTCATAAATTTTATTTTATACCTGTTTCCTGAGATCCTTTTAGCCTTATACAGTTTAATATATTTTCACAATTTGCATGATTTGTTATTAATCCTTTGTATCTGTTTAATAATTCAAATAATTTCAATCAGACATGATCATAATTTTGTATGTTTACCGAAAATGTGTTGAGAAAACCACATGACTAATTTTACCACATATTTTTTGACGCAAACAACATACTGTTCTGTAAATCAGCACTATGGCTAAATTGTGTGTTTTTGTTGATTTAATAAAACAGTGTTTAATAAATACAAATAATGTTTAATACAATATTTAATAAATACAAACTGACAATTCAGCAGCCTTAATAGAAGTTTAGTACACGTGCGACTGAGGCTGATATTCTTATCAGTTTTTATCATGCCTATGGTTACCAGTTAGCTGACATACCATAAGGCCCGTAGGTGGACATATTAACATATACTTAATACAGGAATAGAACTGTGTAAAACCTTTTAAAGTAGCAGCAGTTGTACACAGTGGACACAACTGAAAAGCTGCCTTATCATTAGCAAGTAAAATAAACATTATGGATGTTTTAACTGAACTCTGCACACATGGCATTCCAACACCAAGAGATATTACCAGTATACCAGTATGGTCAGTGCCTTGCTGTATGACTTATGCCTTAAGTCTGTTGAATAGCATACATGCATAGGCATCTTTTAGCAAAAGTCAGAGCGATTATATATGTTTCATAGCAGAAATCAGTATTCTTTAGTTATAGAGTTAGTTAAGGATAAAACAGTAATAGCTGTTGGTGGAATTGAAGGACAAACGCAGAACCTCAGAATGCTGTACACACACGTCAGTCTATCATTGTGGTCTTGAAGAGAACCAGACAGTCTATTATGGGAAAAAGTTACAAGAAAAGTGTTCAGGAATTAGTCGGTCCCTGTGTGTTACTTTAGTCAGTGGCCGAGTGCCTGCTGTGCTGTTTATTTTACTGTATCAACCAGAATAGTTTAGCAGGTTCATCTGAACCCTAAGCAAAGCTAGTCATTAGCCAAAGTGTTTCTTTTTGTCAAGAGTGAACAATCATATTTTTGAATGCTTGTGAGGAGCGTGTGAGACTTTAGTTTTCAACTTTACTCATTTGTAGGGCCGAGTCCCAGCTTGATGTTATAAATATGACAAAGGAAGGCTTATATCTTTACCACCTCTCCAAGCCCGACAGGCCAATAGTGACACTCAAATAGGGATACTGTAATGCCAAGAATCACAAAGAGTACTAGTGCTCAGTAGTAAACAAGAACTTTATTGCTTTCCAGGGCACCTAAGATAACATCCTTCTTCCTCAAAAAATGCAAATCCAACGCACAGGCAAAAAACTGTAAAGTGGACAGGGCTGATCCATCGTCCGAGCAAGATGACACCAGGGAAAGAGGAAGGCAGGAATTTGGGTGCGGATCGGGTGGGAACTTCAGGTTTGAGATGGGGAGAACTAGAAGTAGCATAAAAGCATTATCTTTGTTGTGATACCCTACACAGGAAGAAGGACTGCACAGCAGGATCTCACTCACCTTACACAGGAAGAAGGACTGCACAGCAGGATCTCGCTCACCCTACGCAGGAAGAAGGACTGCACAGCAGGATCTCGCTCACCTTACACAGGAAGAAGGACTGCACAGCAGGATCTCGCTCACCCTACACAGGAAGCAGGACTGCACAGCAGGATCTCGCTCACCTTACACAGGAAGCAGGACTGCACAGCAGGATCTCGCTCATCCTACACAGGAAGCAGGACTGCACAGCAGGATCTAGCTCACCCTACACAGGAAGCAGGACTGCACAGCAGGATCTCACTCATTCTACACAGGAAGCAGGACTGCACAGCAGGATCTTGCTCACCCTACACAGGAATCAGGACTGCACAGCAGGATCTCGCTCACCCTACACAGGAAGAAGGACTGCTGGAGAGAACATCTAAATTGATTCAGCAATGAACAGGAAGCCTAAACTGATGAGCGTTCACTCCATAGGGAGATCCGTTAAGTGCTTTGCCATTTGCCTTGACCCTTAATTTATGCCAGTGTTGTGGAGTTTACTAGGAACTATGTGTCCTCAGATTCTTCTTGCTGGGAAAGTAGCCTCGAGTACTACATAGCTGAGATGATGTTATCCTTTTATCTTCCAGTAAAACCTCTCAAGACCTCTACATAGGTCATCATAATTTCACTGACTTTTATGGTATTTTTTCATCCTAACTAAAGTGAGCTGGCGTTTCACATTTTTCCCTATTTTACAACAACTAAACTCTCCCACGAGTTGATACAATGGCTTTACTGTTCTCCCATATATATATATATATATATATATATGACATATACATGAAAATATGTGTATTTATACCTAGTAATTATCATTATTATTATCATTATACTTCACTGCTGTCAACTTTTATGGACAGTACATTCTTTTGTATTACCAAATGTATTAAAATTTGTACAGGCATGTGGTTCAATGCCATCCCTTTTGCTTTTACATAATTTTGTTTTCCTCTCATTTTATTGTATACAATATTACCCTTAAACTATTTTTATGCCCTTAGAATCATATGACAATATAGGAACAAAACATAAGTGGTCTTAATAACCTCCCAAAAGGGGTTATTAAGATATTTAATTGCTACATAATAGTAAAGGTTGGAACTTAAATGTAATCTATTTTAATTTTTGTTTTAAAGGATATACACTATTAAGAAAGGAGGACAGTCTTTACATAAATAAAAACTGATAAAAAATAAGTTTCTAGTGTTCAGACCACTTTGAGCACTAACGGTTTTACACTACTGATTATAAATAACACGTAATCCTTTTTATAGGATTCATCCAACAAAATGTATTTAGTTTTTAAAATGTGAGCTCATGCTATTTGCATATATTTTAAATAAAGTTTTTTTCTTCTTTCATTTGCTTTGCTTAAACACAAAACATATACCTTTTAGGTCATTTATACAAGCAGCCAGATGCACAACACATTCAGTCTGAAAACCTTAGACCAAGAGAAAACTACGTTATCCTTTACCCCGGATGCAAAATTCTGGATGCAAAATACTTGTAAGTAAGTGTGTTGATCTATTCTGTGAGGAGTTCATTATGTTCACCCTCCCATCCATAATAATTAACTATTGAAGCATACTCTGCAGTGGTCTAGAACACCTCTTTAGAAGCATGTTCTAAAAACAATCACACTGTATAATGACTGTATCTCTGAGTTGGGAGAAGGGCCTCCTACTATGACAGAATATTTACATAAATACTGTATGTAACCATGTTCTTTGCACACTTTTTGGTTAACATCCAAATGCACCTTACTGTAGTGTTAAGACATCTGGCAGATGTTCACTAATGTACAGTGTAGTATTTCATTTCTTTTTATCATTTTCGTTCTAGAGTCTGAGGGTCTTTCTCAGTGGGACAACTGATTTGTTAGCCCAATTTAAATAATTGAAACATATTTAAAATATGGCTATACAGTGGATTACAGGTTCAATCTTATTGACTATAATAAGATAAATGTTAAGGGTCAGGGCTTGTTATGCATACCTGTGGATCAGCGGTGCTGGGTAGGAGAGCTCTGTTTCAGTGTTCTATCGTGTACCAGCCAATGTGCTGTTAGTGCAGGATGTTTATAAACATAAACAGTTATGTAAAGTCACACACATTGATTTTCAGTTACACGTTTACTCAAACCTCAAACCCAAAGACCATACAGGAAATGTCTCAACCTCTGCAGAGGTTTGTCAGCCAAAATGCCTTGACAAGATAAATAGACTGCAACAAAGAATAAAACTGAAACTAAATATTACATATTAATATTACATATGTGTGTGTGAGCATACAGTTGGCACTCTGTATCCACAGGTCCTGCACCAATGGATCCAACCAACTGTGGATCGGTAATTAAAAAAAATAAAAAATAAAAAATTCAAGACAGTTCCCAAAACCAAAACTCGAATTTGCTGTATTCCAAGCAATACACTGATATGCAGGCGTACCACACTGTAGCTCTCCAGCATGTCACAGAACCGCAGTCTCTCTCCAGCATTCACTGAGCTCTGTTTGCCCTGTGTCTAGTTTGGTCGCTACTTGTCTTGTGTACACACTTTTTTTCTGTGAAAATATGGCTCCTAAAAAGCAACTGGCTCCTTAAAAGCAATTAAGTGGCCAAGGCAATCCTTCAAAAGCTAAGAGGGAATATCAAGTGCAATGTATGCTGATCATAAAAAACGCTAGTAGGTTTACGTGCTCTGATTTTGTTCTGTGTTCTGATTGCATGATTACTGTGTCTGCACCTAAATTACGGAACGCCTTATCATCTCATCTTCTCTCAGTAACTCTGTTTCTCTTTTCAAAGGCAAACTGAACACTTATTTTTTCACTAAGGCCTTTGGAACTTAGTTGAGTGTTCACTTATATGTTGTGTAATCTTTTAGTTCTTAGTGTTATGCAGTCATTGTGTTTTGTGTGTGTGTGTTTATGCTTTGTTAAGCACCTAGGGCAACCTTGTGACTGTTAAGTGCTATATAAATAAAGGTTGATTTGATATGATTTGATTTGATTGATGTTTTTTTCCATCAGTGTAATTTTGTGACTTGTATTAAGATGACAAAAAATATTTAATGTTTGGCTGAAGATTAACGTATAAATTTTGCAATTGTATGTGCAGTTTAAAACAGTTCTACAGTTATTTCTTGACCTACAAATAACATTAACCTAATACAGTTGTTCAGTTATTATGTAGACATTTCATTGCTAACAAAGCCAACATTTAATAGTCTGGTGAAACACCAACTTATAGTGTAACAGTTGCTGTGACTGTAAGAAAGGTTGCTGGGAATTTTCCAGACAAATTCCTACCCATTTCACAACTCCACATTTGTATTTATTCATTCATTAAAAAAATATAGCATCATAGTTTACACTCATTAATTTTCCAAACTGCTTATCCTTTATAGGGTCGTGGGACCCTGGAGTCTATCCCAGGGAATTTGGGGCACACACTGGGTGGGGTGCCAATGCATCAAAGGGCACAATTGCAAACACACAGCTGTGCTACAGGCCATTTGGAAACAGCAATCAGCCTGTAATGCATTTGGACCGGGGGAGGGAAGCCCCTGAAGCATGGGGAGGGCATGCAGGCTCCATGCACACAAGCAACAGTGCTAACCACTGAGCCACCATGCCCCCTGAGTTGGCATACTGTATAATAAAAAACGTTTATAGTTTTACCTGTTGACAGTTATACAGTATATACATATTTAGTCTGAAGTGGTGAATCTGGCATTTGAGTTTAAGGATGAAAGTCTTAGTTTGGTAGTAAATCAATGTCCCTGATCTCACCCACAGTCATGAACAATGAATATTGCTCAAAAGAAGGGGACTGTAGGCATAAAGTGCAGAATTTACCTTTCTCTGAGGGGCCATTGGATTCACTCTTCACGGGGAGGTCAGCTGTCAAGGAGAGAGTCAGACACACAGTGCCTATGAATCTACAAGAGCTGAGGTGCTTCAGGCATGTCACAAGGTTGCTCCGCCTGCCCCTTTGCTTCTGTTGGAGCAGTTCCAGACATGTTCGGGGGGAGGGAACCCTGCAGACCCAGGACATGCTGGAGGGATTAGATTTCTTGGTTGGGGGCACATTTAAGAAACCCTGACAAATTTGTGACACAGAGGTCCGGACAGTCCTACCTGTGGTCACCTGGAGAAGCACTCAGAACTGATTATGATGAGGACCATGATGAGGACGATGACATTGTTGACAGTCAAAATAATGATTAAACATCCATCCATCCATTATCCTAACCACTTATTCCTGGTGAGGGTCACGGGATGATTAAACATATTTTAGTTATTTATATTTAAAGTTGTAGTGTAATTAAGAGCATATACACACAAGACATTCCACACTTTAGCTACTATCTCAAAAATTTGAATGAATAACAAATCAGAAAGTACGTGTTTTTTAAATAGCTTTCAGAAACTCATGACAAAAAATTAAGCCTTCGTATATTCATCGTATTGTGCGACGTATATTTTATTGTACTGATAGGATCCAGACTACAACCAGCATCTAGCCTTCTAAGTCTATACTCTACTATATGCTATCATATGTACAAAGCTAGGAGGAGGACTGACACTGTTTCCTTCTTCTCAGACGTAGTACATGCTGCTAATTTTTGGTTTTGTTAGAAAACTGCTATTCACTGCAATACCATGGACCAAAGACAAAGCTGTGGTTAACTATATTGTCTGAAGGTATTTTTTTTTACTTGACTTCTAAACTGTCCAACATACAACATATATATATTTTTTTGCGGCTATATTCAACTTTGCTAAATTCTATTTAAAATGTATAAACAAGGTTTTCATGGTTATTTAAGCACTCTGCTTAAATTTATTGCATCTGGTTATTGATAGAAAAAAAGTTTAAATAAACACAAGAAGTAGTGCGTGCCCATATAAACTGTTGCATTTCAGCAATGACAAATCCGGTTACGGTGCTGACATTTCATTTCTGTTTCATGCATTTCAGCATCCTGACAGGGGGATCAGATAACCTGCAGCCCGGAGTCTTCTTTGTGCTTGACATTAGCCCAGCTCTGTTCTGCTCATTTATCTTCCACAAATTTCTGGCTTGCCACCACCTCTGCGACGTGCCAGTATTTTCTTTCGTCACACAGCCCAGATGCACTTGTCTGTGGGGAACAATGGCCACTCTGTTTGGGACTACTCTCCCCCCCCCCCTCCCGAGTCCACAGATGCATTTCCTGATGGAGAGGGCCGTCGTCACAGCTGCATACCCTTCGCTGGCATCTGAAGTCCCACGGTCCCAAATCGTTACCGTACCTGACTCAATATTACCGGCGTTTTTCTCCCAGTACCCAGGCTGGGCTCTCAGGTACGCCATGGCTGCGTTTCTCTGGCTGACATCCTGAGTATGCAGGCTAACAGCTGGCTGGAGGGTAGGCGTAAACACAGAGCCCACGGTGCCCGATACGATACGGGTCTGCAGCTGCGGGTAGGTTAAAGTTACGAGTTGAAAAGGTCGTGCAGCATACTGATTCATAGATAGACAACTTATCTGTGCAATCGCCTGAAAAAATGCTTTGGACTGGGTTATTTTATGAAAAACCGGGACACTTAATAGTGTAACTTGATCCCATAATTTCAAGATATTAACTTCTTTCAAATATTTGAAATTTTCAAACTTCCCCTGAAGGTAAAGTATGTTATGGAAGTAAAACAATTAGAAATCAAGAAAACAATGTAAAACAAATAAATGCTTGTGATGTATTCTGAGCGGGATGGAGAAGGATACAGCATAAGTTCTTTATGAGCAAAGTCAAGCGTTTGCTGTGGGCAAAAACTGTGCAGTTGTCATCCTGTGGTTTTACTCCTGATTCTATAGTACTTTGGGAATTCTTTTTTCACGCGCTCTTAGTTTTAGTGAGGGCCCCTTTCAGACCAGGGAGGCTCCGAGGGGCAGTGGCCTTGGGGCAGAGGGGGGCTTCAGTGCTACCCACAGGAAGATGAACTAGGAGCAGGAGGAACAAACAGCTGCTTCCTGAGTGTCAAAATAGGAGAGTTAAATCAGTGGTGACGAGAAGAACCTATATCCTCTTGTTATTTTTCCTCTTGAACTCTACTCTTTAAAGTGAAACATGTGAGTTGAAAATTGAGACATTGTTAAAAAACAGCAATGACCCAAACATTATATGAAACCTAAACAAATATGCTTTTTACTTTATACAAACAGACATTTTTTATAATTCACATCTAGTATACCACAATGCACTGACTTTCAGGATTCTTAGGATAAATATATGTAATTATCATTGTTTGATAATCATTTTCATGAAGGTAGAAATGTATTATTAATGCATTGTATTATTAGTTTTATTTAATTAAGACAAATCAAGCCGATGAAATAATAAAGCACATAATGAGAGTCTAAAAGCAGAAAACTACACTGTAATAAATCTTTTAAGCATGCTACATACTGTCATACAATGGCTCCCAACAAATCGAATTCAAAAATTCTAGTGTTCATATGAAAATTTTAAATTGCGTTTCAATCCTAAAGTGTCGAAAATTGCAACTCGCACATCCATTGCAATTATTTCATTACCATGGCGCCGGGAAGTGGGTGGGATGAATTAGGCAGCAAGTGAACATTTTGTCCCTGAAGCTGATGCATTGGAAACAGAAAAAATGGGTGAGTGTGAGGTGAGGACTGTAGGGCAGTCGGAGCAACTCCAAAACTGCAGCTCTTACAGCACTCACACTGCACTGCACATTCACTACGGTAACAACACAGGACAGTCGCAACAGACACACACAAGTTACATGGTTAATGATCAATAGTCAATGGATAAATAGCATGATGAATAAATAAATAAGCAATATGCATGGCAGTGAGTGAATAAACAGTATGAGGTAGGATGAGATGAAATCTGAAAAAGCTCCAGACATTTCACACAAATTCTCCATTGATTAATAAAAAATGTGTAGAACTATTAGGTGTGTACATCAGTTATTGCACATTGGGAGGTGATGGGATAGTATGGATATATATGGATAGTATAAGCAGTGTTAATAGTGCTACAGCTATCTATGGAAGCTGTTTTTCTTCCTGGAAGTCTGAGCTGTGATGTTCCTGCATCTCTTTCCAGATGGCAGAAGGTTAAACAGGTGGCGACCCAGATGAGAGGGGTCTTTGGTGATATTGCGAGTTTGCTGCAGGCAGTGCGAAGTGTAGATCAAATCCAGATCTTGTAGTTCAATCTTGATGATGTCCTGTGATATTTTCACAATCCTCCATAGTGCATTCCTGTCAGCCTGGTTGCAGTTGGCATACCATAATGTCATGCAATTTTTTTTATCTTTTCCAACTCTTTTTTATCTCTTTTCCAACTATTGGAGAGGTGTTAGTGGTCCAGCGAAGCTCCTTGAAGCATGTGACCCTTTCCACTGCTTCTCCATTTATGAGGAGCAAGGCATCCTTTTTCTTTGGGGTCAATGATCATTTCCTTTGTTTTCTTCATATTGAGTTCCAGGTTCTGGTTACTACACCATGTGTACAGTCTATGTACATCATCCCTGTATGGAGTTTCATCACTGTTTGTTATTAGACCAATGACTGTAGTGTTATCTTCAAACTTTATCATGTAGTTGGTGCGATAAGTGGCAACACAGTGATATGTAAGAAGATGTAGAGAAATGGGCTAGAAGACACCCCTGTGGTGCTCCTGAGTTTGAGGTCAAGGTGGATGAGGTGTGTTTGCCTAACCATCTGGGTTTGGTCTGTCAAAAAGTAAAATCCAGTTCCATGTGTGCACGTTGAGTCCCAGGTGGTGTAGATTGGTGGCCAGTTTATTGGTAATTCATAAAGAGCCTCCTGGCATAGGTGTCGGTTAGCTCTAGCTGCTCCACAACAGTGTGGGGAGCTATGGAGATGGCATCATCCGTTGATCTGTTTACCTTCAAGGCAAATTGCACCTGGTCCATGTTTGCAGGAATAGACCTTCTGATGTGAGAGAAGACCAGCCTCTGCAGGCATTTAGCTACTATAGAGGTGAGTGCTATTGGCCTGTAGTCATTGTGGCAAGTGATCACAGATTGTTTGGGAATTGGTATGATAGCTGATGTTTCAAAGCATGCAGGTACTATGCCAGAGGACAGGGAGAGGTTAAAGATGCATGTAAAGACCCCAGTCAGCTGACTGGCACACCATCCGGTCCAACTGCCTTGGGTTTATAGCATGCAAGGTGTGTCTTACCTCATGTGGTGTCAGTACCAGTGCTGTGCACTTCTCCAGTGCCAGGGCTGGCATCGCTGTCTTGCTCTTATCCCTGTTGAATCTAGGAAACAAGCTGTTCAGCTCCTCTGCCAGTGTGGCCTTGCTATTGACAGGGTCTGGAGTTTACCCCTTGCAGTTGGAGACAGGCTTGACTCTTTCCCACACCCATTGTAGGTTATTGGCATTGTTAAAAAATGTCTCTATTTGCTGACTGTGTGGTGCTTAGCAGCTTTGATGCCTTTCCTAAGGTTCTTCCTGGATTTGCTATATGTTGCTGCACCCTTAGATCAGTAGGCAGCATCTTGTGCCCTGAGCATGCGTCGTACCTCATTATTCATCTATGGTTTTTTTTGTTCGGGAATATTTGAATGCTTTTGTGGCTGGTGATGTTGTCTACAAAGTATTTGATATAGTCCATAACAGTGATGGTGTATTCCTCTATGACAGTCCTCAAGTCACACGATGATGCTAGTTGTGCAAACATATTCCAATCTGTCACTTTGAAGCAGTCTTGGGGCTCAGAGTTGGCTGCTGTGGGCCACAATGTCACAGTTTTAATTATTGGTCTCCTTGCCTGTATTAGTGGTGTATAAGATGGAAAGAGGAATAGAGATAGGTGGTCAGAAAGCGCCAAGTGGGGGGAGGGGTACGCCTTGTAGGCCCCTCCGATGTCAGTGTAAACCTGGTCTAAAGTATTGTTGCCTCTTGTAGGGCATTTCACATTGTGGAAAAACTAGGGGACGACTGTCTTAAGATTGAATTGATTGAAATCTCCAGCAACAATAAACACTCCGAGTGCATGAACAGAAAGTTGTTTGCTGATAACATCATGCAGCTGTGTTTGTGCCAACTTGGTGTTAGCTTGCAACAGAATGTATACTGCTATGATGTAAACAACAGAGAATTCCCTTGGTAGGTGGAAAGGCCAGCATTTAACAAATAAATACTCCAGATTGTGACAGCAGTGTCTGGTAATGAAGATGAAGTTTCTGTACCAGTCATTGCTAATATAGATACATAAGCATCCTTCTGATTTTTTACTGGAGCGATGTGTTCTGTCTACTCTGTGAACAGTCTGGCCTGCTTGGACAATAGCTTCATTGGGAGTGTTGTTGTCCAACCATGTGTCTGTATGTATCATCGCGCAACTATCAGATAAGTTCTTTTGTGCAGTTACTCTCAGTCTGATATCCATCCATTCTCCGCTTGTCCAATTCAGGGTTGCGGGAAGCATGGAGCCCACAGTCTGATTTCATCCATTTTATTTGTGATTGATTGGATATTTGTGAGAAAAATTCTGGGTAGAGGTGCCTTGAATGGTGCAGCTTTTAGCCTAGCCCTAGGCCTGTATTGTGGGATGTTCCTGGTCTGCAATGGTCAGGATATACCAAAAATAGTCCAAGACAGTGGCCCATGTAGTCTAAAACATTGATAAAAGAGCTACTGTAGCTCAAATTGCTGAAAAGGTTAATACTGGCTCTGATAGAAAGGTGTCAGTGTTGTGTACGAGGCTGCGTAGTCGCAGACCATTCAGGGTGCCCATGCTGACCCGTGTCCACTGCCAAAAACCCTTACAATGTGGATGTGAGCATCAGACCTGGAACATGGAGCAGTGGAAGAAGTTGGCCTTGTCTGATGAATCACATATTTTTTCACATTATGTGGATGGCCAGGTGTGTGTGCGTGTCATTTACCTGGGGATGAGATGGCACCCGGATGCACTATGGGAAGAAGGCAAGCTGGTGGAGACAGTATGATGCATGTTCTTCTGGGACACCTTGGGTCCTGCCATTCACGTGGATGTTACTTTGACACGTACAACCTACCTAAACATTGTTGCTGACCAACTACATCCCTTCATGGAAACGGTATTCCCTGATGGCAGTGGCCTTTTTCAGCAGGATAATGCACCCTGCCACACTGCAAAAATTATTCAAGAATGGTTTGAGGAACACAACAAGTTTGAGGTGTTGACTTGGCCTGCAAATTCTCCAGACCTCAATCCAATCGAGCATCTGTGGGATTTGCTGGAAATATAAATCCAATCCACAGTGGCCCCACACAATTTACAAGAGTTAAAGGATTTGCCACCGATGGCTTGGTGCCAGATACCAGCCGCATACCATCAGAGGTCTAGTGGAGTCTATACCTCAACGGGTCAGGGCAGTTTTTGCAGCAAAAGGGGCCTACTCAATATTAAGTCATAATGTTATGGCTGATAGGTGTATAAAGAGGTGGATTATAAAATAGATTTTTTTAATGTTCAAAACCAGTTTTCTCCTACATGTTTTACACAGATTATACGTATCTATTAATACTGGCATGTATTTATTGCTGGTGCTATCAACAAAAGAAATATTCCCATTTACCATGATTTTCTGTGGCTTTATCAGAACACAAATATTTTCACTTGAATATTAATTTCTAGACTCAAACACAGGATAAATTTCCTTTCATGACAAGAATGCCACAGGATATCATTCAGATTAATGTGAGAGATAACGTAATTTGGTTTATGGCAGGTCACACAGAAAAAAACACCCTGCTTGCAGTTATTTAATATAATGAAGTATAAGAGTTTCCTTAGGTGGCATGGTGGTGTGGTGGTTAGCACTGTTGCCGTGTACCTCCAGGCCTGTGGTTCGATTCCCACCTTGCGTCTGTGTGGTTGGAGTTTGCGTGTTCTCCCTGTGCTTGGTGGGTTTTCTCTGGGTGATCTGGTTTCCTCCCACAGTCCAAAGACATGCAGGTTAGGTTGATTGGTGTATCCAAATTGCCTGTTGTGTGTGTGCCCTGTGGTGGGTTGGTGTCTCCTGCCCTGTGTTTTGGGATGGGCTCCAGGCTTCCCTGTGACCCTCACTAGGAATAAGCAGTTAAGATGATGGATGGAGTGCTTCCTTAGAGTACTCAAGTATTTTTGGGGAATATCTTTACTTGAGTTTTTAAATTTCCCTGTGACCCTCACCAGGAATAAGTGGTTTAGAAGATGACTGACTGACATTTCTTACTTGGCTTTTTCATTACTACTGCTACTACTACTACAACTACAAACACACACACACACACACACACACACTCAGAGTTTTGGTTTTCAGTCTGTGAGTTCAGCATAACAAGCACAGGCAGGTCAAAAGAGCAGCAGAAGGAAGCTATCATAGAAGCAGCAGCATCCTCCTCTAACAGCAGTGATATTGCCCCAACACCTGCTCCCACCTGCTACATCTGCTAGCATAGCTTCTCCAAAAACTCTTCCTACTTTAAACGAGTCAGACCACCCATGGCCGTATCTCCAAGAGATGTTCTCTCTTTTTGACGTGCAGGATTTGTCAAATTGAATGAAGTGTCTCTTGTGCTTGCCAAAAGAAATTCTGGCATTTAAGAACTCCCCGTTGAGCCTCAAGAAACATGTATATATGTTTTAATTTTAGGTGACGCAATAATTAATAATTTGGAAAATAAGGCGCTACAAAATAAAAATTTGCAATTTTTCAAACTGCTTTTTAAATTATACTTCTACTTTGAAAACTTAAGTACTTTTATTCAGAAACTATGCTTGATGCTTAAATACAGTTATTAACAGATACTTTCATACTTTCACTTAAGTAATATTACAATGGGTGACTGTAAAATATGTGAAATTTTACTTATGTGTGGCTTGCAGGTACTTTATACAAGAATGTCTGCTTGGATATGCAGCTAGCAGAAACTGATGGATGTATTTTAAATATACTGACTTTGAAAGGCCCTTTAGTGGACTAACAAATCCATGTAGCTTTTTTACCTACAGTATCTGGCAATGGTGGTATTCTTTTTTATGCATAGTGGCTTTGAAATTAACAGTAATTGTAATCATATATATCACAAGTATGTTTCTATTGATTTCTTTTTAATATAGACTTTCAAAATGCTTTGTTGAAGAGTTTATGCTTTTGAATCAAGACAAAAAATAAACATGCACACATAAAAAAAAAATACATATACATAAAAAAACATTTGGAATGAGACTTATTTTTCATTGGTTAGAGAATAATGAAAGCTAAGTTTAGTTAACATAGTATAAGCAAACTTAAATGAGCAGGCTGTAGCCAAAGTATGAGTCTGACTGGCTAACTGGCCTTAGATCTGCCCTGGAAAGAGACCACTCGCCATTCAGCCTGACATCTGACAGCCTGCCGTACTTTCATATAGCTATATATACATATGTGCACATGTGTCACATGTATTTCAAATTTTAACGGTGTGTCTGGGGAGCACATGGCTCACATATGTACTAAAGCTTATCTATGACATAGATAAGTCTGCACAGACTTTAAAAGTAACCACTTTCATTTTGGATGTGCTTTTATTGATTACAACTTTTGCCTTGCCAGATTTAAAAGGCTTAATTCAGTACATAAGTTGTGCTGTAGCTCTACTGCTATCTTTGTTTGAAAAAGGCCAATATCCTAAATGTCTCCTGGAAGAGAACTGATTCTGTTATTTGAATGTAATTTCAGGGTCTATATTAGGAGTGACAACATGAGGACACTCTTTTATTAAATTTGTGACAAAACATATCCCCGGGAAAATGGTTGAAAATGAATTAAGAAGATAGATGCAGTAATTATGAAAGTACATTTCTTATTATTTTCTTTTTCTGATCTGTGATGTGCTGTGCAGTGCAATAAAGCTAGCTTAAAAACTAAGGTCCGGCTCAGCAGTTAGTGCTGCGGTGCGTAAAAACTAAGGTCCGGCTCAGCAGTTAGTGCTGCGGTGCGTAAAAGCTAAGGTCCGGCTCAGCAGTTAGTGCTGCGGTGCATAAAAACTAAGGTCCGGCTCAGCAGTTAGTGCTGCGGTGCGTAAAAACTAAGGTCCGGCTCAGCAGTTAGTGCTGCG